>JACEIK010001349.1:51051-74657 GCA_018107945.1 Datura stramonium
CCAATGTTCAGTTTTACTTATGACTATCAAATTTCAGATTTGGGTCAATCGATTCAATTATGATGTTATGTTATGTTCAGATCATGATTTCAGAAAATAGCATGCAACCCTATTTTCAGATTCTTATCTTCTTTATACTCATGTTTTCATATCAACCATGTGTTAAATGTGTCATGACCCAAATGTACACTCGAAACGTAGACACGGGACAAGGAGCCCCGAGAGACCCCAAGTTGACCCATGGCATGAGCACACATCTAATTCAATCACATGAGTGGAAGACTAAACATAAAGATCGTAATCACAAAAAGCATAAGGGAAAATCAGTACAACACTTGAACAATATGGCGGAATACAACTCGTAGTCTCATAAGCCTCTAAACATGAAAGGCGAATTGAAGGGACTACTCCCAAACTAATCCAACATCCATAAACTGAAAGAAATAACATAGAGTATGAACATGCAGTCCTCGGAACATGAGTATTCACCAAGTGCGCTGAGAGAAAGGCTGAAACTAGCTACGAGTGAGGATGAGCCTCAGACCTGAGAACTGTATCATGAAACGATAATGCATAGAAAGTATGTGATCAGTACGTAGAATGTACTGAGTATGCATGGTAAATAAAACGAACACTTAAAACATGTATGAAATTCATAAATGATCATAAGAGTGGGATAACATGCTCGTATCGTAAATCATAATGACATGTCTTATGGCTCAAGGTTTTCAAAGCATTCGTAACATAAACATATTCATAATCATAATAGAAGAGATTTATTTAACATGACTTGAAAAAACATACATAATCATAACATGCATGAATCGGGAGGAACAATGGGAGATTCTCTTAACCGACATATCCCATATGAGCACACATGAAGCCCGACTTGTAACCCTAGTCGGGAGGGTGTTCGTACCTTGCCAAGGGTAGGAATCATGAAGGGCGTGACCACACATGAAAAGGGACATTTGCGCCAGGGACAAACATGAAAGGGGTCCCAACATACCTATGGTAGCATGTAGTTCATGAGATCCGGGGCTTAACCTGAGCCCCGAACCTACCTGGTGTTCGATACTACTTCCAAAACATATAGAGTGCTCATAATAATACATACATGAGTTCATGGGCTAGACAAATCAAAATAATCGTTAAGATGCTTTATCATGCGTGAACTAGCCATGACTGGAGGCCCGTGAGTTGGCCAAAAACATAATTCATAAGTTATAAAATTCATGCATACTTGTAGATCATGCAAATAGTTTAAATTCCATAAGATCATAAGAGATAAAAAAATAAATTAAATAAATTAATATTTCATTCTGGGTTTATAAAAACATCAATGGATCAATGAATCATAAATCGATTCTTCATGGGGCATGCATAATCAAGCTTAATNTGGGGCATGCATAATCAAGCTTAATTGTTTAGAAATTCAAAATCAACAATATTATAATCAATTTAAAACTCAAAAGATGATTAACATTAGTAGATTACGATAAGATTTCAAAATCACAAGACCCATAATTAAATCATTTAATTTTATACAAATCAAACACAAAACTCCATGAGTTTTTGCTAAATTTTGAGAAAAATCATAGAGCAGGAGCATGGGTGTGGAAGAATTCACCCATTGGTAGCCTCACATACCTGGGATAGCTGATTCTCAATTTTTCCTAGATTGCCCAAGAAGTAATTGAGGAAGAACACCTTGAAATCACCTAGATCACCTTCTATTACCTTCCCAAATCTTTGTTTGCATGAATGAGGGCTTAGGATAGTCTATTCCCTCTTAAACCCCCCTCTCTGATGTTAAAACGACATAGTATAGGCCGTAGGAATTTAGAAATTATGAAAACACCTTTACTTAAATCGCTGAATTTTGTTGACTGCTAGTCCCCACGAGGGACTGGACGACTTGTCGCCAGGGGCCACAAATCATGGCCTTAAGTCATCAGGTACACTACAAGAATTCACCTAGGGACCCCACGAAGGACACCACGAATCGTGGTGGTTGACCACGACACTTGGTCACCATTCGTGGTCCACACTGCCCAACCGAGCTCAGGGGACCCCACGAGGGAACCCACGACTCGTGGTGGGTAACCACGACTCATGGTCACCCTTGTGGCCTCCTAAAACTCTACCAAGCCCAGTCCTGACCACAATTCACTGCACGACTCGTGGTGCCACCTAATGAGCCATCTCATGAACCGTCCTATGACCTGGTGTGAATTTCCGGTTTCTCTCCATTTTGGCTTCTGGGTCTGATCCTTGGGTTCCCAGGGTATAACAATATCTCCTCCTTGGGAAAATTCGTCCTCAAATGTTAGAAACATGCAAAAAACTCAGAAACAAGCAACCACAATATATAAATACTGATCATTTATGCCGAAAACTGACGAAATGACTACCTCCAAAAAGAACTACATAGCTGAATTGGATTCAGACACCACATACATATACCATATCATAAAATAAACTTGTACACATGAACTGAACATGAAAACTGATTAGAAAATTAGGGAAAAAAACTGATACCTCAAACTAAAACTGAGCCAGTAGAGAACATGTGTGGGTATCTAGCCATCATATCTGCTTCGGCTTCTCACGTAGAGCCTTCAACACGTTGATTTCTCGATAATACTTTAACTGAAGCTGCTTCCTTGTCCCTTATCTTATGGACTTGATGATCTAAGATTTCCACCGGAATTTCTTCATAGTTGAGGCTATCCTTTACACCAATGTTGTCCACCGAAACTACTAAAGCTGGATCACCCTAACACTTCTTCAAAAGTGACACATTAAACACAGGATGAACTGAAGATAACTCCGATCGCAAATAAAACTCATATGCCACCTTACCAACTCTCCTCACAACCTGGAAGGGGCCAACATAGAAGGGACTGAGTTTTCCATTCTTTTCGAACCGCATGACTCCCTTCATGGGAGATACCTTTAGAAATACTTAATCATCCACCTCAAACTCCAAATCTATTCTCCTCACATCGGCATATGATTTCTGACAACTCTGAGAGGTTTTCAACCGGTCCCTTATTAACTGAACCTTCACCATCGCCTCGTGAAACCGAATCTGGCCCTATCATAGCTGCCTCGCCAACCTCAAACCATCCGATGGGAGATCTACACCTCCACCTATAGAGAGCCTCAAACGGTGCCATTTGTATACTAGAGTGATAACTGTTATTATAAGAAAACTTTATTAAGGGCAAATGATCATCCCAACTACCTTTAAAATCCATAACTGATGCCCTCAACATGTTCTCAAGAGTCTGGATTGTTCTCTCGGCTTGGCCATCCGTTTACGGATGAAATGTTGTGCTGAGCTTAACATGAGTCCCAAGCCCTTTCTGAAAAGACAACCAGAACTAGGAGGTAAACTGAGTACCTCGGTCCGAAATAATACACAAGGGCACTCCATGAAGTCGAACCAACTCCAAGATATACAACTTGGCGTAATCATCCGCTGAATCCGTGGTCTTAACCTGTAGAAAGTGTGCAGCCTTTGTTAACCTACCTACCACCACCCAAATGGAATCATAGTGTCTCCGAGTGCGGGGCAAACCTATTATAAAGTCCATGTTGATCTCTTCCCACTTCCAAGTAGGAATGCTAATAACCTGAAGTTTGCCTCTTGGCCTTTGATGCTCGACTTTCACTTACTGACAGTTTAGATATTTGGCTACGAACTCTGCAATATCCTTCTTCATACCATCCCACCAATAGATTTCTCGCAAGTCCCGATTCATCTTTGTGGATCCCGGATGAATAGAATATCTGGTACCATGTGCCTCATGAAATATCCGAACTCTCAATTCATCAAGGTTTGGGACACATAGGAGACCCTAGTATCGTAACACACTATCTCCCCCTTGGGAGAAAACCAACACCTTTTGACTCTGCACTTCATCTTTCAGCTTCCTCAAAATCGGATCCTCATCTTGCTTAGATTGGACATCCACCACCAAGGATGATTCTGACCCATTCTGCACAACAACACCGCCATTGGTCGTATCGATCAATCTAACTCCCAATCTTATGAGCTGGTGGACATCCTTCACCAACTCCTTCTTTTCCTCATCCACGTGGGACACACTCTCCATAGAGAGCCTACTAAGTGCATCCTCCACCACATTAGCATTGCCTGGGTGGTAAAGAACACTTATATCGTAAACCTTTAATAACTCCAACAACCTTTGTTGCCGAAGATTGAGATCCTTCTGCGTGAACACATATTGTAAGCTCTTGTGATCCATGAATACATCCACATAGACCCCATACAAGTAATGCCACCATATCTTCAATGCGAACACCACTGCGGCCAACTCAAGATCATGGGTCGGGTAATTCTTTTCGTGAACTTTCAACTGTGTTGAGGCATATCCTATTAATTTCTGATGCTGCATCAAAACATACCCCAGTCCAAATCCCGAAGCATCACAATACACCAAAAAACTATCGGTACCATCAGGTAAAGTTAACACTGGTGCTGAAGTGAGTCGGGTCTTCAATTCCTAGAAGCTTTTCTCACAAGCCTCCGACCATTGGAACTTCACCTTTTTTTGAGTAAACCTGGTCAATGGAGATGCAATTAATGAAAAGCCCTCAACAAATCTTCGGCAGTATCCTACTAGGACCAAGTAACTTACAATTTCTAAAGGGTTCAACAGTCTAGGACAATCTTTACTGCTTCGATTTTCTGAGAATCCACCCTTATGCCCTCACTTGACACCACATGGCCTAGAAATGCCACCAAGTCTAGCAAAAATTCACACTTGCTAAACATTGCATACAAATGACGATCCTTGATGGTCTGAAGCGCAACCCTCAAATGAGCGGCATGCTCCTCCTCGCTCTGGGAGTATATAAGGATATCATTAATGAACACGATCACGAACACGTCTAGATATTACTTGAACTCCCTGTTCATCAGGTCCATAAAAGTTGTAGGAGCAATGGTTAGTCCAAATGAAATAACTACAAACTCATAATGGCCATACCGAGTTCTAAAGGCTTTCTTGGGGATATCACACTCCCGAACTCTGAGCTGATGGTATCCGAACATGAGATCTATCTTCGAGAAACACCTGGCACCCTAGAGCTGGTCAAATAAATCATCAATCTTGGGTAAGGTGTACCTGTTCTTGAAAGAAACCTTATTCAGCTGCCGATAGTCAATACACATCCGAAGAAATCCATCCTTCTTTCTAACAAAGAGAACTGGCACACCCCATGGGGACTTGCTCGGTCTAATGAAACCCTTATCCAACAAGTAATTCAACTATCCTTTTAACTCCTTTAGCTCAGCTGGAGCCATCCTGTAAGGAGGAATAGATATAGGTTGTGTGTTGGGAAGAAGATCTATACCGAAATCAATCTCTCCCTCGGGAGGGACACCTGGCAAATCATTCGGGAATACCTCCGGATACTCACACACCACTAGAACTGACTGAATAATCGGGGTCTCAGACTCTACATCCTTAACCCTAACTAGGTGGTACATGCAACCCTAAGAGATCATTTTCCTAGCCTTAAGATATGAAATAAACCGACCGGTTTGTACGACTTAATTATCTTTCCATTCAAAAACTGACTCACCCGAAAACCAGAATTCCACCGCACGGATCCTACAATTAATAGAAGCGTAACATGCAAACAACCAATCCATACAAAAAATGATGTCAAAGTCAGTCATGGCCAATTCTACTAAGTTCGCGAAAGTAACCTTATGCAACACTGTAATGGTGCAACCCCTATACACCCGCCTAGCTACCATTGATTCACCGAATGGGGTAGATATGGAAAATGGTTCTGACAAAATTTAAGGAATAACTCCAAAAAAACTAGAAATATAAGGGGTCACAAAAGACAAAGTAGCTCTTGGATCTAACAAGGAATAAGCATATGGAAGACTTGCAACATACCCGTGACCACATTTAGCGAAGCCTCCTGCTCCTAGCGGGGTACTAGGACATAAATTGGTTTTGTCGCTGACCACCTGCTAAACTAGTGGAAGCACCCTATTGTGGGGGTCGTGCTGCTGGAGTGGTAGAACTGGTTGTAGGGAAATCTCAAATACTATGCCCAGGTTCGCCACATTCGAAATAATCATCCGAACCGACCAGGCACCTCCCGGGATGATTTTTGTCGCATCTTGCACAAGCTAGGAAAGTGCGCTCCACCTGCATGCTACCATGATCCCTCGAGCCTGTAGTCCTGCTTCGCTGGTCTACCCTGAACCTAGATGGAGTGCTGGCCGATGATGGAGCTAGAGCAATGGACTTGTGTTGGTACTGCTGACGTGGTCAACCTCCTAACCTAGCCTGAGAAATATCGTAGCTGTCGGTTCTGGCCCTCTTGGCCTCTCTCTGCCTCCTATAGACCAACTCCATCTGTTGTGTATGGAATACAATATGGGAAAATTCAATGTCCCAGTGTAGCATGGAGATCTAGAAATCCTTGTCCAAATAATCTGCTAGTCCATGCACAAAGCGGCTCACTCGAGCCCGCTGATCTGCCACCAACTCCGGAGCATATTTAGATAACCGGCTGAACTCCAATGCATATTCCTAGACTGACATGTTACCCTTATTCAGATTAACAAACTTAGCCGCCTTAAGCTCCCTCATCTCCCGGGGGAAGAACCGATCCATGAACGCGGTGTAAAACTCATCCCAACCTATCGAGCCTGCACCCGCCGCCCTAGCATCCTTCCATTTCTTGAACTATATATGTGCTTACCCCTTGAGCTGATAGGAGGTCAAATCAACGCATTCCCCATTGCTCACCCCCATAACCTTTATGATCTTCAGAATTTCCTCAATAAAGTCATGTGGGTCCTAATCTACCTTCGACCCCGTCAACTCTGGAGGGCTCATCCTCAAAAAGTCCCTCACCCTAGCAGCTGTCGCATTCCCATTTTGAGGATAATGTGCCAAAGTCTGAATCTGATCCTGAGTTGTCATGGCCTGTGCAAACATCTGAATCGCTGACCTAAACTCAGTGTGGGAAGCTGGCTCTGGTACATGCTCCTATTAAGCAGGTGGAGCTGACTGCTGCTTTCCATCATGGGCACCCTCATGATCATTACCATTACCATTTCTCCCGGCGTTCACTCGACGTGGAGGCATGATTCTTCAAATGCAAATAGCATGAATTAGAAGGATAAGGGACGTTTATCGCACGATATAGATCATGAAAGAAGGGAACATTTCCTAAATGTCTAGTAGCCCCATCTTCATAAGTGTGGAACACTTCACACACATGAAAAAGACTCTACTTAACACGACTTTCAAACTCCCTAGGACACATAAACCTATGACTCTGATACTAAGTTTGTCATGACCCAAACGTACACCCGGATCATAGACACAGGACAAGGAGCCCAGAGAGACCCCAAGTCGACCCATAGCATGAGCATACATCTAATTCAATCACATGAGCGGAAGACTTAACATAGATATGGTAATCATAACAAGCATAAAGGAAAATAAGTACAATACTTGAACAATACGGAAGAATACAACTCATAGTCTGATAAGCTCTAAATATGAAAGGCGGATTGATGGGAAAACTCCTTGATTAATCAAACATCAAGAAACTGAAAGAAATAACATAGAGTATGAACATGCAGTCCTCAGAACATGAGGACTGACCAAGTGAGCTGAGAGCAAGGCTGAAAGTAACTACGGGTGAGGATGAGCCTGAGAACTGGGACCTGTATCATGAAACGATACAGCATAGGAAGTATGCGGTCAGTACGTGGTACTGAGTGTGAAATGTAAGTAAAACATACATTTAAAATATGTATGAAATTCATAAATGATCATAAGAGTGGGATAGAATGCTCGTATCATAAATCATAATGACATGTCATATGGCTCAAGGTTTTCAAAGCATTCATAACATAAACATATTCATAATCATAATAGAAGAGATTTATTTAACATGACTTGAGCCAACATACATAATCATAAAATGCATGAATCATGAGGAACAATGGGAGATTCTCTTAATCGACATACCCCATATGAGCACACATGAAGCCCGATTTGTAACCCTAGAAGGGAGGGTGTTCGTACCTTTCCAAGGGCTGAAACCATGAAGGGCGTGATCACACATGAAAAGGGCCATTTGGGCCAGGAACAAACATGAAAGGGGTCCCAACATACCTACGGTGGCACGTAGTTTATTGGATCTGGGGCTTAACCTGAGCCTCGAACCTACTCGGTGTTCGATACTACTCCCAAAACATAAATAGTGCTCATAATAATACATACATGAGTTGATGAGCTAGATAAATCATAATAATCATAAACATGCTTGAACAAATGTAAACTAGCCATGACTTGAGGCTAGTGAGTTGGCCAAATACATAATTCTTGATTTATAAAATTCATACATATTTGTAGATCATGCATATAGCTTAAATTCCATAAGATCATAATAGATAACAAAATAAATTCATAAATAAATTAATAATTCATGATGGGCTTATCAAAATATCAATGGATCAATGATCATAAATCGATTCCTCATGGGGCATGCATAATCGATCTTAATTGTTTAGAAATTCAAAATCAACATTATTATAATCAATTTAAAACACAAAAGATGATCAAAATCAGTGATTATGATAAGATTTTAAAATCACAAGACCCATAATTAAATCATTTAATTTTATACAAATCAAACACAACCCCATGAGTTTTTGATAAATTTTGAGAAAAATCATAGAGTAGGAGCATGGGCGTGGAAGAATTCAACCATTGGTAGTCTTACATACCTTGGATAGCTGATTCTCAATTATTCATAGATTTTCCAAGAAGAAATTGAGGAAGATCACCTTGAAATTACCTAGATCACCCTTCTATCACCTTCCCAAACCTTTGCATGAATGGATGAGGGCTTAGGATAGTCTATTCCCTCTTAAACCACCCTCTCTGATGTTAAACAACATAGTATAGGCCTTAGAAATTTAGGAATTACGAAAACATCCTCACTTAAATCACAGAATTTTGCTAACTGTTAGTCCCCACGAGGGACTGGATAACACATCGCTAGGGGCCACGACTCTTGTCCTTATGTCGTTAGGTACACTGCCAGAATTCACCTAGGGACCCCACGAAGGACACCACGAATCATGGTGGGTGACCACGACTCGTTGTCACCATTTGTGGTCCACAATGCCCAACAAAGATCAGGGGCCCCACGAGGGACCCCACGACTCGTGGTGGCTGACCATGACTCATGGTCACCCCCGTGGCCTCCCAAAAGTTTGCCAAGGCTAATCTTGACCACGAGTCACTTCAAAACTCGTGGTCCCACCTAATGAGCCACCTCAAGAACCGTCCTATGACCTGGTGTGAATTTCCAGTTTCTCTCTATTTTCGCTTCCGGGTCTGATCCTTGGGTACCCGGGTTTTAACAAAATGATTTTTACTTATTTAAGAGGTTTTACTTACCTTGCATACTCGGTACATTCAACGTACTTACCACATACTCTATGTTGTATGGTTTCATTATACAAGCCCCGGTACTCAGACTCAACATCATCCTTAGCCAGCCTTTTCGAGTTAGCATCCCACATCTATTGGTGAGTCCTCATCTCCTGAGGATCATGCTTTATCAGTTTTATTTATGTTTTTGGTTTCAAACTTAGATATTTAGTTGGGGTCTTGTCGCATCAACTCATCAGTATTAGGGGCTTTTCATACATAGAATCTAATCAGCTTCATATTCGTGGTTATTTCTGATGTTATGCCTATTTCAAACTTCTGCTAATTTTATCACATTGATTTACTAGTTTTACAATTGAGTTGGATGTTAAGTTCAAGCCATTGGTCGACTTGGATTCCCTTAGGTTTTCTTGTCCCATGTCTCGATCCAGGCTTATGTTCGTGTCGTGACATTCACCTTGTGGTTGATGTCGCCTCAGCGCATGCAAGCGCACATGTTCATCAAGTAATATAGGAATGGAATCCTCTATTATCATACACACAGAGACTTGTCTGTTCAATCGTTATAAGGTTATCACATTAATTTCACGATTCTACAAAACTGTTAAAATGGAGATCAGTTTGAGAAATTAAACTATAAAAACATTGAATACAAAACTAACTAAACGTTGTTGCAAGTACTTCATATGATGATTAAAACCTAGAGTAATGGCACCTTTTAGTTTCAGGTTGAGATTTCAAAACATGATTATACCAGAACGTCTCTTCCTATGGTTGCTAGTTGCTAGTTACTATCCCATTTCTTTCCACTATCCCTAGCATCCAAGAACTATCTCATGAACCCTAATGCCTATATTCCTATGGCTGCGGGATAAAAATGAAATGGAGAATGCCTAGTTGTATTTCAACTAAACGGGGTTGAAGTGTATATCCCTATCCTCAACAAAAACTTCTATCCTATAACTAATGGGTTAAAGGATCTTTGAATTCCTGTTCTGTTTTATTTTTAACCCTTTCATTTTCCTTTCCCAAGTTCAATCGAAAGCCAATAGATTACTTACAAGGTGATCAATATCATAAATAATAAATTAACACAAACAAATACAAACAACCATCAAAGAAGAATCAAATCTAATATTAACCGAGGCCATAATAAAACCCACAGGGTGGATGAGACATGCCATTTTCAAAAACTTTTCAACTAAACTTGCTAGCATGCTCACCCTTAACCTCAAAATTTTGGGATACATACCTTCACCCCACACTTAAAATCATGGTCTCTGCTTTGAGAATCAAAAATTAAAGATCAAATAAGAGTGAGAAATTACTTCCAGAGGCCCTCTAGGGCCTAGCTAGCATCATGTCGCTTAGATTTACTAGGCGCACGACCCCACACTTAAGATCAGACCATGCTCCTTGGAATTAATTCCGGGTACTCAGACTTCCCCTTCTCTGCAAAAGAAAAACAACATAAAATGACACTATACAAAAATAAGAAAAACTATACTATTACAAATTGGGTTGCCTCCCAACAAGTTCCTGATTTTATGTCACGGCACGATGCCATCAAGTTTCACCATTTTTCCTTCCACTTTGAGCTAATAAATTTCACCCTAGTTTATTTTCCAATTTTGTTGTTATGATCAAGGGGCAGTGATGTAAACATGAAAGGACCAACTAAGACATGTTGCCTCTTTCCCTTCTTGTCCCTTAAGTGAGGGATGTCATTGTGTGTCTTTGGCATTATAAATTTTAGAATATAAAGGAATTTTTCCTCATCTACGCCTTTCTCCATAGGTTTGGAAGGCTCTATTTCTAGGTTCCCACAAACACAATGTTGAGAAGTATTTAGAATGAGGACCAATATGCCCCTAACTCCAAGATTTCCACACGCAATGTTGAGAAGTATTTAGAAAGAGGACCAATACACCCTGAGTCTAAGATTGCATTATGCTTGACATCCTCACTTTTATCCACCTCCTCAACATCGGCGTCTACCAACAGAGAATGGTCAAATGGTTGGGATTCTTCTTCTTATTCCATGCATTGGCTAGTATCCACAAAACTCTATAGTTGGGCCTCAAATGCCTCAACTTTTTTCATTCAAAAGACCCTATTGGTCATGGATACTTGAGCCAAATTAATCCATCTCTTGTATGAGCTCTATTCTCCCATCCACTTGAGGTTCCTCTTGAGCATTGGCTAAGACCGTGACTTGAAAATCGTTACAAGTTGTAGTCTCAACCATCATCTCTTTTAGCTTGGTACTCAACCTTTTTAAGCCTCCTTCCTGTTTAGTAAGCTGCTCCCTCATTACTTCTATATGCTCCAGGATCATTTTTTCCATATTTCTTGTTTGAGAATGATGTTCCTCCTCTTCATTATTCTTTTAAGCATTAAAAAACCGAAAGATTATAATAGGAGCTTAGGGAAGGGGAATAAAAATGTGGGCAACTACTCCAATGTCCATCCAGACCAGCACATACACCGCAAGTATGACAGTGTTGCCACAAATAGGGTCCTCCACAATTTAGACAAGAATCACCTAGATATGAATATCCTTCATTCAACCCATTTATAAACCAAGATATCATGTTAAGAAGAGTGGTAAAATACTAAAAAAATAAAAAATAAAAGTCTACACAATATATACAAAATAGCGAAATAAAATCCTACCGACAAATGATTAAACATATTCATGTCCCGGGCTACACCACCAAAAACTCTATGTCTCCCAAGCGCATGTAGTCGTCAAGTAATATAGGACTGAAAGCCCTGATTATCGTACCCACAGAGACTTTTTAGTTCAATTGTTATAAGGTTATCAATTTAATTTCACTATTATACAAAATAGTTAATATGGAGATTGGTTTGAGAAATTAAACTATCAAAACTTTAAATACAAAATTAACTACAGATTTCTGCAAGTTGTTGTACTTCAGATAATGATGAGAACCTAAGGCAATGGCACCTTTTTATTTGGGGTTGAGATTTCAAGACGTGATTATACCAAAATGACTCTTCCTATGGTTGCTAGTTGCAAGTTACTATCCCATTTTTTCCCACTATCCCTACCATTCAAGAACTATCTCATGAACCTTAATGCCTATATAATTATGGTCACATGAGAACAATGAAATGACCTATTATGCCTGCTTGTATTTCAACTAAATGGGGTTGAGCGGGATATCCCTATCCTACACAACAACTTCTATCCTATCACGAATGGATCAAGGGTCTTTGAATTACGATTCTATATTTATTTTTAACCCTTTCAATTCCCTTTCCAAAGTTCAATCAAAAGCCAACAGATTACTTAGTAGGTGATTAATCTCATAAATAATAAATTATCAAACACAAATACAAACAACCATAAAAGAAGAATTGAATCTAATATTAATCAGTCAATCAAATACTCAACCATCCACATAGCCTAAACCCTAGAGTTATGAGCTTAGCCACTCATAGGGAAGTGGAAGAACTAAAGCTTAGTCATCATCATGCCAAAGTACGATAAATAAAAGAGAAAACCTAAGTAGAACATGACTCTCCTCCCAAAGCCGCATCAAAATCTGATCAATCGATCAAAAGATATGATGAAAGATGCTAAAAGGTGCTCAATAAATGACCTACGGAATATATTTATAGATGAGCCTTCAAATGACGCCTCTACCCTTCAAAACTTGGCTTTAAACATAGCATTTTCTACCCCAAAATGGCTTTGGCATGCCGCCCCACTTATCTCACCAAAGAGTTAGTCAAATTTCCAATAATTTTAGCTCCGAAATGGGTCTGGTGCGCTACCCCACCTATCTCACCGAGGAGTTAGCTAATTTTCTTTGCTCTAAAAGCTCTCTGGCGCCAAGACCCATCTATCTCGCCAAGTTTTGCTCAAGTTTCTCTAAAGTTTAGGACTTGGTGCGGCACCCCCTCTATCTCACCAGATTTTGTGATATTTTTCTAAGTCTAGAATACTTTAGTACTATGGATGGGGCTCCACGCCTCTCTTCTCGCCAAGGTGTTGAGTAGATTTTCTTCTAAAGTTCTAGACCTGGTGTGGGGCACCAACCATCTCACCAAAGTAATAAAAATAATTCTCTGAAGTTTGGCACTTGGTGCGGGGCGCAAGCTATCTCACTAGATTCTTCACATGGCTTCTCAAACCCCCAACCTTGTTCATTTTGGGTCCTTTTTCCTTAGTTTCCTGCTCTAATAATCTCAAATTATTTGTTAGCATATAAAATATACAAACATATGATTTCATGCATTAATTAAGGATTATGAACTAAAAACATGATCAAATATGGGTAAAAACATAGCAAATGGGCATAAAAATATGCCCAGCATCAACAACTCATTTATCCACTCTAGCTTGTAGTGGTCAAACAACTCCCTGATCTGAGCGTCTTCAATGATGCTCCTCTTGACACTTCCTTGTATTGTGATCTCGAGTACAACAACATAGATCTCCTGCATACCTTCACCTTTCAATCGAAGTTCCTCCCTATATTGGGCGGAGTTGCCCCAGATCTCCCCTTGTCTCCTCGATAAAGAGGAGGTCTCTACTATAACATTTGTCTTACTTCCTGAGGAACTTTCCATTCTAGTACCACTACCCTTGTTACTACTTTAGTTCTCATCACCGGACTCGTTGGCACCCGTTGCCTTGAGCTTATCTCCTTCCTCTTTA
Organism: Datura stramonium; assembly: GCA_018107945.1. Lineage (NCBI taxonomy): Eukaryota > Viridiplantae > Streptophyta > Magnoliopsida > Solanales > Solanaceae > Datura > Datura stramonium. Next base: position 65,221 of record JACEIK010001349.1, read on the forward strand.
GACTTGGGAGTAGGCACTCACTATTATTGCGTTCACAACCTAGTAATGGAAACTATAATTGAGTATTTTCCTCACTCTCCTGGGGCTTAGGTGTGTCCCGCAAATGGGTCATAATATCCATTTGCCTCCTCGTGGTACATTATTTTCCCCTCTCCTTATTTGAAATTTTGGAGGCGTAATTGCTTTAGATGATGTCCATAATTACTGTGTTAAACTTTTTCTATACCTGATCAAGGCAAAATGATGGGTCGTAATATGTAATGATGGTCCATCTTGTTGTTCGTGAAACTAATTTTGAAGGTCAGCAATACTGGGATTTCCAGTGATGATTCATTCGATGGACTGTTATATGTAATGAAGGGTCATCCTATAAACTATGAATATTGTTCCACAAATGGCCCCTGATCTCTCAAGGATGATCAAATCGACGATTCATGCAGATGAACCGTCCTGTACACTTTGAATTCTACCCCATAGTAATACAACTCTCGAGTAATGATGATGTCTGAGTTCATAGTAACAGTGATACAACCTATAGTGCGACTTGATTTGGATTCGGATTGATAGAAATCTTGAGCAAAGATGGTGCGAGCTTCTATAGAGATAGGACACATATGGATGGGATATAGGGAGTTTTGGAGAGATATAGGGAGGTGATTATGCGGTGTTGGAGATATATAGGGAGTGATTTTTAGTAGTTAGGACTATGATGGGGCAGGATTTTGTCACGACCGAGCATAGATCCCGAATCGCGACACGAGACCTAGAACCATTAATGGCTCCAGGATAACCCATGGATCATTCCTAGCATGATTACGAGCATAACAATAAGCGGAAGTGAAAAATAGACCATAACATTATTGGGAGTTTAGAATCTCATAAAGCATGAACGAGCTACAAACCAACATTTCTAAACATCTACACATAACTATCTGAAAAGCCTCAAGTCATAGATGAGTTGTTGGGACAACAACCCCAACTGCCTCTATAAATATTTGAAAACTGAAAGACATAAAGGAATGAACATAAGTTAAAGCTGACGTCCTCGGACTATGAGGACTCACGAAAGCAGGGATTGAACAGGACTGAAGTGGGAGCGAAGCTAATGTCGAGGCTAAGACTGATCACCCAAACCTATATCATGATATGATATAGCATAAAAGTATGCAATCAGTACTTTGAATTTACTAAGTATGTAAGGTAAGTGAAACATGAGAGTAAGAGCAACATGCAAAAAATTATAATTGTGAGATAGTCATAAGCATGAAGTATTCATCATAAGTTGAAACATAATGACCCAAGATTTTGAAAGTAAGTCATATGGTTTAACATGTTTAATATAATAAGAGAAAGCTCATAAACATATCAATGGGTCAAGCATACTTTAAAACATGATATCATAAATCCTGAACATGAATATCTTGAAACATGAGGAATAGTGGGAGACTCATCATAACCGACACCATCATGATTGAGCACATGACGCCCAAAAATCATGCTCAAGTTGGCAGAGCATTCCTAAGCCTTTCCAGGGCAAATGATTATAAAGGTGTGATATTACTCGTGAGCCCCGTCGGTCTAGGGGGAAATACTCTCTAGCGAGGCTTCAATCATGAATATATATCTACAGTGGCATGTAGTTCTAAGATCAAGTACATTGAACCACTGCCTACTCGATGCTAGATACTACTTACAAACATGCATATTACTCATAGTCGTAATCATAAAATATACTTAATTTTGCATGGGTAGTTGAAAATCACGAGAATCATAGTCATACTTGTCATACGCGAACTAGCCTTGAAAAAACTATCGCTAAGTAGGCCATGATACATAAGCTTGCGGTTCATGAAATCATGCATAATTGAGTAAACTTGTCATAACTTGAAAATAATAGATTCACGAGAGATACTTGTAGAAAATATGAATTCATAATCATAAAACATGGATTGAATTATAGGAGAACCGAATTCATAGAAGATCGTAAGAGATTTCATCAAAATCGGGTCTAAACCTTGAAATTCATAAAAATATGATTGGAGACTTGAATTCATGGAATTGACTTAAAATTGGGAATGAGAGTGGAAGAAATCCCGCTTTTATGACCCTACATTCCAGGGATTTATTAATATTTAACTTGACATAAAGACCCAAGAGAAATTGGGAAGAAGATGATGAAGAACCCTAACCTTCCTTTAGAGAGATCTAACCTACGGTGTTTTCAAAAGACTAAGGGATTAGAGTTAGATTAACCCTTTAATCAGCCTTTTAGGAAGCCTAAAATGACATTACATGGGAGTGAAAAACATAGTATTTTAACAAAATACACCTGAACTGATGAACATAAAAATAAATTTGGCAGAACCAATGACCAACACCATGGGTCGTCGGTACATACAACATACCGTTGTATCCTCATGTTGGTTCTTCCTTTTTATTTGAATCATTCTCTAAACCTGCTCCACCAACTAGAAATAATGGCCGGTACAATCAAATAATGGGTCATACAATCCACTCACTGGTTCTGGGCAGATTTGGATAGTTTTCAGAAGTTCGATAATATGTCGCAAACCAACGAACCGTTGGTTCAGAGGATGACCCATCTGTGGATTCATCCAATAGCCTAGTGCCATTATCCTGTTGGTTTCTATTGAAAGTCTCACATCTGATCTTAGGGTCTTCTAGGATGTTATATTATCTCCCCCTTGGGAACGTTCAAACTTAAATCTAGGCTAACTAGGTTGAAAGGATAGGGAAGGAACTACAATCCCAAAACTGAAAGGCTATAATTGATAATTGACGGAATAACTGACTGTAGACTATGATACATGACTGGATTGACTTCATGAAACATGCATGCATGCTAAGACATGAAAGGAACTGAGAGACATGAACTAGACATGAAACTAAATAGAGTACTATGGAGGAAACTAGTACCTTATTCTAAAACAAAGATGGAAGGGAAGAGATGCGGGTATCTAGCCATCATATCTACTTTGACTTCCAATGTCACTCCCTCAACTAGCTGATTTCTCCACGAAACCTTTACTGAAGCTACCTCTTTGTTCCTCAACTTGCGAACCTATCAATCAAGGATCTCAACCGAAACCTTCTCATAAATAAGGCTTCCCTTCCCACCAATGCTTTCTACTAGAATAACCAAAGCTGGATCTCCAATGTAACTTTCCAGAAAGGACACGTGGAAAACTAGATGCACCAAAGCTAAATTAGTTGGTAGCTCCAACTCATAAGCCACTTTGCCAACTCATCTCAAAATCCTTTAAGGACCAACAAATTGGGGAATAAGCTTCCCTTTCTTATTGAACCTTACAAATCCCTTCATAGGAAACAACTTCAGAAACACCAAATCATCAACCTCAAACTCAAGCTCTCTCCTTCTAACATCCGCATATTATTTCTTATGACTCTAAGTTATTTTCAGCCTTTTTCTAATAAGCTGAACTTTCTCCATAGCTTTATGAACTAAATCTAGCCCTATCAATTTAGCCTCACCTACCTCAAACCGTCCAATAGGTTATCTACACCTCCGCCCATAAAGAGCCTTAAATGGAGCCATATGAATGCCATAATGGTAACTGTTATTGTAGTCAAACTCGATAAGAGGCAAGTGATCATCCCAAATACATTTAAAATCAATCACACATGCTCTCAGCATGTCCTCAAGAGTCTTAATGGTCCACTTGGACTGATCATCTATCTATGGGTGAAAAGTTATGCTAAGCTTCATCATAGTACAAGGACCCTTCTGAAACGATCTCCAAACTGAGAGGTGAACTGAGTACCCCTATCTGAGATGATAGACAATGGAAATCCATGCAACCGAACTTGCTCCCGAATGTGATGTCTAGCATTGCCCTCGGTTGCATCCGTAGTTTTGACCTGTAAAAAATGCATTGATTCGGTCCACAATCACCCATATAGAGTGATGTTGTTGATGTGTACAAGGTAACCATGTAATTCCCACTTCCAAGTAGGAATACTAATATCCTATAGCATTTCTCCATGTTTCTGATGCTCAACCTTCACTTGCTACTAGAACACTTAACCAAAAATGTTGTGATATCCTTTTTCATGTCATTCCACCAATAGACTTCTAATAGATCACGGTACATCTTGGTGCCACCTGGATGGATGTAATACCAAGAGCTATCAACCTCTCTTAACATCTACTCTCCAAAGTCATCCACCTCTGGAACATACACGACCCTGATATCGGAGTACACTATCTCCCCCTTGGGAGAAAACCTCCACTTTTTGATTTTGAAGAACTCTCTTCAACTTCACCATAATAGGATCCTCATTTTTGCCTTTCCTTAACCTTAGTCACCAACGAAGATTCTGACCCATTCTAAACAATAATACCACCAACTGCAATCGGTAACGCGAACCCCTAAACAAGCAAGCCTATGGACATCTTTCATTAATTCTTTCATCCCATCCTGAACATGGATACACTCTCTAAGGACAACCTACTAAGGGAATCCGCCACTACATTGATCTTGCCCGGATGGTAAAGGAAACTCATGTCGTATCCTTAAGAAGCTCAAGCAATCTCCTTTGCTGCAACTTTAATTCCTTCTGAGTGAAGACTCTTTTGATCCGTGAACACATCCACATGCACCACATACGAATAGTGCCTCAAAATCTTCAAGACACACACCACCATGGTTAACTCAAGGTCATGCATCGGATAGTTCTTCTCATGAGTTATGCTATCTAGAAGAATAAGCAATGACCTTTTCATGCTACATCAACACACATCCAAGGCCAACCTTCAAAGCATCATTATAATAACAAAGCCATTCGTGCCCTTTGATAGGGTCAAAATTAGAGATGAAGTGAGTGAAGCCTTTAACTCGTAGAAACTCTTCTTAAAATCATCAAACCGCTGAAATTTGACCTTCTTCTGAGTCAGTTTAGCCAAAGATGTTGCAATGAATGAAAATCCCTCTATGAACCTCCTGTAGTAGCGAGATAAACCCAAAAAGCTCCTAATGTTAGCGCGACTGACTGTCACGACCCCAACGGAGGTTCGGATCGTAACACGGGACAAGGAGCCCCGAGAGACCCCTAGTCGACCCATCGAATAAGCATACATCTAATCTCAATCAAGAAACTGAATAATCAATAAAATACTCAAAGAGGAAGTCTAACTTGAACACAACATTAGAATACGAAATCCGAAGTTGAATACATATATATGTATGAAAAGCCTTTAAACATGACGAGTTGATGGGACAAGACCCCAACTAACTCAACAAAACTGAAACTGAAATACACGTAAGAAATCTAAATAGTATAGTCCTTGAGAGATGAGGACTCACCAACAATGCCAACGCTAACTCGTATAAGACGACTACGAGTGGGCATGAACCTGAGAGTCGGTTCCTATATCATGAAGCAATACAACATAGAGTATGTGGTCAGTACGTGGAATGTACCGAGTATGCGGGGAAAGTAAAACCGCTAAAGTAAAAAATTCATTTAAATACAATACATAATATAACATAAACATTACGAGTCTGGGAATAGGGCTTGCATGCATTCTTTCTGTAATCATAATCCCTTCATAACATAACATAACATAACTTCATAACATCATAACTGAATTGATTGACTCAAATCTGAATTCTGACATTTATAAGTAAAGTTGAACATTGAGTCAAACCTTCTTTAAAAAATGCATATATATATATATATATATCATGAGTAATGAAATATGCATATCTGAAATCATGAGGAACAATGGGAGACTCGTCTTTACGCCGACATACCATAATAGATATTATGTGGTCCCAACTATCACACTCAAGTGGGTAGAGTCGTCCAAAGCCTTTCCAAGGCTAGGGACGATACCATGATATCAATATCAAGCTGAAGGCCCATTCAGGCAGGGGAAGCTCACGAGGGAGGTCCCGAGGTAATAATTATAATAATGTAAACCTACATTGGTGTGTAGTTTGGAGGCATAGGATGATTATCCCTTAGCCTAGTGGGTGCTAGACATTACTCCCAAAACATGCATGTGCTCTACATCGTTTTATAGCAAAGCTCAAAATCATCTATTGATGAAGCTCAATGATCAAATACATCTCAAATATAAAATCATGCATATGAGAAGCTTTAGCTTAAGACATACCACAAACTGAAAACAAACCATGTGGTAAGCGATACACTCTAGCAAATAGCAAACTTGCCCCAATAACAAAAAGGAAGTACACAAACAAGTTATCTTGGGTTGACTCCCAAGTAGCGCAAGATTTAACATCACAACATAATGCAGCTATCTTGATTACTCATTCTTCATCAAGAAGCCCCATGTGCTGCCCCCAAGCAGCGCCTGATTTAACATAGAAGCACGACACAACTACCTTGATTAATAAGACATTATCAAGGTGCATCTCATCAACCAGTTTTACATCATCTAGCACTCTAAAATACTATTTTACTTGTTGTCCATTAACTTGGAACCTTGTTCCATATTATGTCTCGAGATCATTCTTCACATGCGGGAATATTTATATCACCTTAAAGGGGCATGATCACTTAGATCTCAAGTTGCTTAGAAACAAGGAAAGTCTAGAGTTGAATAATAGCACCAGAAAACATGTATTAAACTTATTTTTCAATTTTTCATTCATGATAAAGTTTGATCTTCTCCTTATACAAGGCTGCACTCTCATAAGCCCCAAGCCTGAATTATCCATTTCATTGAGTTGGTTAAGTTACAGGTTTGCATCTTCCCCCCAATTCAAGTTCATCTTCTAGAGCGCTCACAAGGCCTTATTGTCATTCCGCGAGCCTAAACCCTGGATATGGCTGCCATTCAGAACACCTAGTGGTCCATGTGAACCACTGGTCTAGATTTCTACTATCAGAATTAATAATAAAATAATGCAAAATCAATAAGTGAAGTGGGCTCAATTTAATAAAAATAATATTTCAATAATTGTAACTAAATATAATGTTAAAAGGTAAAATTATTTTCTTAACTCTCTAACTAGTCTATGAAACCTCTAAATCTAAAAGATAGGTGTCGGGACAAAGCTCCCATGACTACCTTAAGCTCTACTAAAGTAAATTAAATATTAATGAGACTCTCCAGAAGTTGAAGGCCTCACCAAAGCCGAAAAGAAGAGATCCTAGTGATACGTCATCTGTCGATCCCATCTACCTGAATATGCATCATAATAAGATGTCGTGCCAAGTGGTGTCAGTACGATTGAATGTACTATATGTAAAATGGAAGAATGAAACAACAACTAAGCAAGAATCTCTGAACTGAAAGAATAAACTAACTAAATTTGATACTCTGAATGATACATAAAAACACATCTATGAAAGATGTGTAAATAGTTATGCAATAAAACTATGTGTCAAAATAAGCTCTAAAACTACACGTATATAGATGAATGCTTTAGTTGGGATTTTTGCGTAACCATCTTATGCAAAATTTAGGAGAGCTATCCAAAGCCTTGACAGGGTAGAGGATGAACTAAATGTGCATCCATACTAAGCCGTCACCAAGGGTTTTCTGAGGAGTCAACCGAACCAAAAAAATAATCCTAACCTACCTTTACTATGTAGTTATGGGTCTTACGAGTTATCTGAATCCTTCATTCATCGCGGTGCTAAATGATCTTCCCAAGACTATGCTCATATAAATAAGCCTATATGAGGCAGCTGAAAAACATCTTTTATAAAGCACTTTAGCTAAAATTATAATAGATGTTTTTTAAGACATTGTTGAGCCTTGTGCCAAAAAATATGTACTCTAATGATTATACATGGCTAAAAAATCTTGTATAAAAACTTGTGAGCTTCTACTCTTGAAACTCCGTATTAAAAGCTTGTGAGCTGCTATGATCAAACCTTTTTATTTCAAAAATAAGACTTTACTTTTGAAATCATGCAATAAACTAAACTAATTTTTTGAAAATGCTTTTATGTAAACTCTCTAAAAATATGTTTTTTCTTTATTCATGAAAATAATGCATATATCTAAATATTACAAAGCTTTCAAAATTATGACTTTTCACGCACTTGATGTTCTGATGAGTTGGAAATTTACCAACTCATTAGGATATTAAACATGAGTTTTTGTTTAGTTCTCAAGTCAATCAGGTGGACTTTATGCCCTTTTTCTTTGATCTTTGCAGATACTTAGCTTGAGTGGACAAAATCATGAAATCGAGCAAAACACATGAAGTTTGAGATTAAATTTGATGAGTTAGCATTTGAAGGAAAAGAGACAAAGATAATGGAAGATTTTAACTCAAAAAGTGGTGTTAAAGACATGCTTTTCAATGGTGAAACACGGATCCAAAAGTGCGAAACGCAGGCAAAACCTCAAAAGCCAATGCCTCAAAACTTCTTCCCACCGGCATTTGATAGTCTTCCACAGGTGAATCGCCGGTCTATTGACAGTTTTGCCTACTCCATGTTTGTATTCTGCCGTACTTCGTGGATTGTCACTGGATAAACACCAATGCTTCTCAAGTGAGGCCATCCAAGGAGGGCTAAAAACATCCAGAAAGGCTCCCAAAGTACCTAGAAACCCTAAGGGCACTTGTGGAAAGTTTTACACAATAAATTACAGATATTTAGATCAACCTCATTGTACAACACTCATTCAATCATCTATTATTCATTATTCACTCGCTATTTCACATAGAAATATAGAATAGAAAGTTATTTTTCATGAGGACCCCCCTTTGTGGGGGAATTCCATCATTGTTGCAAATCTTGTGAAGCAAGTTGATGAACCCATGTTATGAATGTTGAGAAAATTTCTCTTGGTATCTTCTCTCTCTCTTTAAGTATGTAAATCTAACTTGCTAGCTAGAGCGTGTGCATGGTGGGTTTATAATGATGAATAGGTACTTATGATTTGCTCTTAGATACTTATTAAAATCTTAGATCTATCGTCTTCTCCTATTGTTTAATTATAAAAATTGATTCTTGTGAACATGAATTTTGCTTTACTTTCCTTATTATTTGTTACACCGTAAGACTCTAACATGTAGTCGTCCTATAATTTGGAAATTAATTACAAAGGCAGGAGCAAAATAAAATAAAATACCAAAAGTAGTAATAATGTAGAAGAAAAGATATTTACAAAGAGTTGTTTATTGATAAGAAGGAAAACTAAAGAACATAGAGAGGTTTGGGCAATTTGGAAGTGAGTGTAGTGTTTTCCGAATGCCCCTCTTAATACAAGATGAAGGTCTTAAATAGACCTCAATATGATGAGTCAACTAATTACTACCTGCTATCTTTTTACATGTGCTACACGTGGTTAATTTAATTTTACACAGATCTATTTAAAAGATGTCTTCATCTTCTTGAAACTTGATTTCCTTGAAATTTGATATTTGTCTTGATGTGACCTTGGAATTTGATGAAGATTCGTCTTC
>JACEIK010001349.1:87136-98047 GCA_018107945.1 Datura stramonium
TCCAAATAAATAGCAGTTTGAGCTAACAGTTTTACAGGTACTACCGATCATGGCCCTTGATAAAAAATATGAAGGTTTTGGAGTACCCGAGTTACTAAAACCCTGCTACACAAATTGGAATTATGTTGAGACAGATGATCCCCTCAAAACCCGAAGGTATTATGAGTTCATTTTAACATACACCGATTCAGTAAAAATTGAGCATAAATTAAAATGTCCGGATAATCCTGACAGTATTCAATATTCAAAGTTCACAATTAAAAGAATTTTAAGTCTGTTTGAATGGTTTGTAGATAATCTGCATACACCCATTCCCCTATCAAGAACCCATAGACCCCAGACATACAACTGGTATGATTATAAGGTAGCCTGGTATAACTTTATGTATCTAAGGCCCAACACTCACTCTTGGATTATCAAGTATTCAGAAGAAATGAAAAGCGCAATCATTCCCAGATGGTTAAACTGAAATTTATAGGATCGTATCTAATCCTCTGGAGAATAGGCTAGGTGACATATGAGTTAGATTTGCCGTTAGAGTTAGAATCTGTTCACTCAGTCATTCATGTGTCAATGTTATGAAAGTGCATAAGAGATCTGTCCCAAATTGTGCCAACTGAGGACATCCAGGTTACTGAGGAATTATCCAATGAAGAGGTTCCAGTAGATATATTGGATCGGTAGGTTCGTAGGTTGATAACTAAAGATGTCGCTTTTATTAACATATTGTGGAGAAAGTGGAATAGAGAAGAGACAACCTGGGAAGCTAAGGATGATATCAGATCCAGATATCCTCATTGTTCTAGGCTTAGTCCAGACTATGCGGTTAAGGTAAGTTATTAATTCAGTTTTTGTTTCATGATTTGTGTTTTATGTATTGCTCAGTTGTCCAGCCTTGTCATGAAATAGCCGTTATAGTGTTATTTGAAGTGCTTGTGTTGGACTTTTTTGTGTTTCATGGTTTTCAGATAGTCCATATTACAGAGGAAATTCTGCTGAAATTTTTCCAGAATAGAAGCTAAAAGAGTTAGATTCCCATAAGCTAAATCAACATTCGAGGATGAATGTTCCTAGGAGGGGGGGGGGAGGATGTTACACCCCATAATTTTCTAACATGTAGTTGGCCTATTCGTACATTAGTCAAGAGTTTCAGAGTACAATGCATACAAAAAAGGGCCGGGGGAAAGGTCGAACGACCGCGTAATTGGGCCTGCATGGGAGAAGGCTGGAGCAGGCCACGATAGGGGCGGGGTGTCACGGACCCCCTCCCTGCACGTTGGGCTCTGTGGCACACCCGTAAATTGGCACGTTGGGGTCCGTGCCACAGACCCCTTGTCCACCACCCAAGGTTATCTATATATTGGGTGGCTTCATTTGGTTTCATACATACATATATGTTCTTCATCCCGTACAGTAGAGAACTGCCATCTCCATATAAATTTATTCCGTTTATGCTGCCAAATGCTGCCAAAGTTCAAATTAACTTTGGGTATCAAATTTTAAAGTCATAAGGAGCATTACTATTTAGTTAGTTTTGTGAAATTCGCCTGGAAAATCGTAACTCCGCAGAGTCAAAGTTGTCGGAATGACTCCAAACTAATTTCTATACGATCACAAGCTTCAAGTAAGTATATCTCCCTTCTAAACTCTTAAGAAATTATACGTTTTCGCTCGTGTTTCTTTAAGTTGAAGTATAGTTAATATTTATATGGAAAGTTATAATTTTTGCTGAAGTTAGTATTGAAACTAGCCTCATTCTTCCAGTAATACTATTATAGTTAGAAAAAACTGTTGAACACGGATTGAAACTTACCAGCTAATTCGAAATCGGTGATCTAGGTATGTTAAGGCAAATACCTTCGAAAACTTAGTTCTTTTTAGTGTTATAACTTAGTCTGAATCCTAGTAAGAAGATCAGAAGAATATCTATTATGGCTAGCTGTTGTTATTAGCTGAGATCAGTATTCCATGTTTAGTTTGGGGATTGATTATGCTTGTATAGCCTTCCCTTACCAACCCTAGGGTTAGTAGCTGTGTTGACACCTGCGATGGGCGAGATGACGTCGCTCCAAGGAGCGGTATGCCATCCGCAAGGGACAAATATGGGGTCCAAGGTCCTCATATAGTCCATTCCATGGACTATTTTATGTCGATCGGCACTACATTACACCCCCTATCGAGCCTAGTGCCCGGGGTGCAGATATGAAATATCATGAGTCCACCAGACTCAAACACAACTATAGTTTAGGGGTCGAGCGGGCTCAATTGCAGACCCAGGGGACTGGTAGGACGGCTATAGTTACTAGATAATTCAGTATAACCTTGTTAGGGGTTTATAGACTGAAGTGTACTCACCAGGGCTTATGGGGGCCCTGGGTGGGTTATTTTGTGATGGCTGTATGTTCTTCCTTATGGGGGCCAAGTAAGGTTCTTGTTTGTATTAGTTACTAATAAATTAGACAATAGAAGTTCCATTGATCAGGTGGTATTCCTATCCTTTCTTTTCTGTTACTTTCAGTCTCATTTCAGTTCATTCAGTTATTTACAGTTACTGCCTTACATATTTAGTACATATTATACTAACGCTCTTCTTGGGGCGCTGCATTACTTGCCTTTAGGTGCCGATAGACGCAGACTAGGACCTTCCTAGTTTACAACTAGATTAGCAGTGCAGTAGGCTCCTTTCCTCCGAAGCTCATAGTTAGAAGGTTGACTCTCTTTTTTGTGTAAAGTTTACAGGTAGGTCGGGGTCCTGTCTCGACCAGTATGTCATTCCTAGAGGCTTGCAGATTGTTTCTAATTCCCTGTGGTTAGTTATTGTTGGCCGTGTGGGGCCTATATGTGTTTTATCTTGCGTATTGGCCGTGTGGGGCCTTGTTTAGCTGTTAGTTGGTGGCCTTGTCGGCCATAACTTAGTTATGCTGGATTTACTTTACAGTCATAACTTGAAATCATGGTGGTGTTTTCGGCCTACATAGGATTCCCTACTATTACCTGTTTCTGGTTAACTGTTTCATTTTACAGGTGGCTTTAAGGACTTGTCGGCTGGGGGCTTTTAGCTGAGATATAGCCCTTTTAGTCAGGCCAGTTTAGATCCTAGTAAGGGCACCAGGTGCCAGTCACGCCTCCCAAGGTGGGGCGTGACCCTTTTGCTTGAGACAAAAAAGTAGAAATTGGGTGAGAAGACGAAAGGGAGGATTTGGAGTGTGGATGTGTGGGGTTGAGCTAGAGAAGTCAAAACCCACATTTTCACTCTATTAAAGCATCTATGCTAGAGATATTTGTTCCTTCCTCAAACTTTTGTGGTTGATAAATCGATTTTGGCCTTGGGGTTTGAGAAAACCCAAGGACAAAACATTCTTGTGGTTGAGAAACAACATAATGTGATTTTTCCATAGCATTTTAAGTTAAATTTTAATCTAAGAGAATGAAGTAATCCCATGCTAGATTTTTATATCATGCCTAGCACACCCCTAAAAAATTCACTTGAGAATGCAACAATTGGAATTCCCCCCACTTACTTTTAAATTTAATTTTGATAGTGTTATCCCTTTTTCCCCCAGTTTTAATTTTCAAATGTTGAACTACAATGCGTTCTACTTTGAGTTATCTTATAACTTCTGGATTATTAACTCAATTCTCTAGAGATTTGACTCCGAAACTCTTTTAAAATATTTGTTTGGTCAACGACCATTTACACTATCTCTCAATGAGGAGCATATTTTGGATGTTATAAAAAATGGTGCCATCGCCAGAGAATTGAGTTGCAATAAGCCATTAGTTATTTATTAATTCCACGTTTTTTTGCATCTTGTTTTGCTTTTTTTTTGTTTTACTTCTTATTACTTCACGTTGGTGTTTTCTTTGAGTGTTACAAGGTTGAATAAGGTGTGGAATATCATTACAAGTGGTAGAAGCAAAATTGAGCAACAAACGTTAGACCTGCGAAATGCATGTTTTAATGTGCAAACTGATAATCAAGCGTAGATGCCAATCAGAATATGTGGAAGAAAAATTGCTTATCTTCGTTTGACCTACAAAGCGTCAGTCCAAATGCGCAAAATTCCAGTCAAACGCCAGTTATGAGTAGAATACCTAGAAAGAGGAGGTTTTAAAGAAGTTGTTCTATATTGCACACAGTTCTAATGCAAATGCCTCTATCATACAAGGAAGTTCTTGTACTCATTCCTCCCTTATTGTGTGTGACTTTGCGCTTCAAATATAATGTTTGTTTTATTTTTATTTTATATTCTTTGTTGTTTGATGTTTTGTTGGGGGATGAAGTCTGATTAATCCCCTTGTGAGTGATGTACGCTATGGCCCTATGACAGATTGAGTACGACATTCTAAAGGGAAAATCATCATTATTTCTACTTAGTATCACCTTTGTAGATAGTAGGTTTTGAATTAACTCCAAGGATTTTTTTTATACTATGGTTCTTTCACAAGGACCGATTGTTTTTTCTTCTCTTTTATTGTCTAAACAAGTGGCATTTCCCAATTATAAATTGAGAGACAACTTTATTAAGGGAAAATGTCTAGTCTGGAGTCTTCTTGAGTCTTTTGTGCACTTGTTTGAACAGGTACCACAAAAAACTTTTTGCTTGGCATTGTGCATGAGTTTTGAAAACAAAAGAGGGGAACTTAAATTTAAAAATAAGCCCTCTCTTGTCATGGGTTATGCATTCTTTGCTTAGCTTGTTGATTCATAAACTAGCTTGTCTAAAGTCATTTTCTTAATGTGATGAGAAAGTATGTGAACTCCTTGGATTTTGATGCCTTATGTGATGAGTCTTTTGGCTTAATTCTTGCGTATGCATGATTGTCTAGAACTTTCCCTAAGTGCAATTCAAGGTGAAATGTTAGATGAGGTTGCACTTACAACATGATCATAGGCTTTCTTTTGATAGTTACTTCACCGAAAATGACCTCGGTGAACATCTTCCTTTGTTTGCCAATGTTGAGTATTTGAACCTTTTTCTTGGAAACCTCATTACAAGCCTAACAACCCTTTTTAATCCTCCTCTGTTGCACTCGTCCTTCCTAATTGATAGTAATGAAAGAATGAAAAATTGGTCTTAAATCCCAAGAAATGAGGAGAGATAAGGAAATAATATGAAATGAGGCAAAAGCCTAAGTTTGGGGGTTTGCAAGAAGGGGAGAAATGCGATAAACTTGAACGTCAGGTAGCACCAAATTATTATAAAAATGAATGAAATGATGAGTTGAGAAAACTTGAATCATCAAAAGAGAAAAAGAACAGTGAAACGGTGTTGCCTATAGCATAGTTGAGGCTAAATGTGAGATACAAAGGAGTTACAAAGATGGCTCTTGAGAAATAAAGATGAAGATGATGATAAAAAAATAAATAAGGCAGAGAAGTCTAAGGAGTTACCCTTAGACTTCATGATACCCTGCAAGTCCTTTGTGATTTTTAGTGTAGCAACTCTATATTTGTGGCGAGTTACATGAAGGGAAAGCCTATAGTTATGTTTTTTGGACAAACAAATGCTTCTGCAGCTTTTATGGATTTGGTGAATAGGGTGTATCAAGCGGTATTTGGACATGTTCATGATTTTTTTCATAGATGACATTGTCATACACTCTCGAAGAGAAGAAGAGCATGCCACTCATTTGAGGGTGGTGCTACAGACTCTTAAGGATTGCCAATTGTATGCTAAATTCAGCAAGTTCGAGTTTTGGTTAAACTCGGTAGCATTTTTGGGTCATGTGGTTTTAAGTGAGGGTGTACAGGTGGGCTCTCAAAAGATAGAAGTTGTGAAGAATTGTCCTAGGCCCGTGACCCCTTTGGATATCAGTTGTTTCTTGGGCTTAGCTAGTTACTATAGGAGGTTTGTTGAAGGATTTTCATCCATTGCAGCACTATTGGCTAAGTTGACTTGGAAGAAAGTAAAGTATTTATGGTCGGAGGCCTGTGAGAAAAGCTTCCAAGAGTTGAAGACTCGACTCACCTCAGCACTAGTTTAGACTCTACCTGAGGGTACCGATGGGTTTGTGGTATATTGTGATGCCTCAAGGATCGGCCTTTTTTTGTATTAATGCAGCACCATAAGGCTATCGCCTATGCTTCCAGGCAGCTAAAAGTCCATGAAAAGAATTATCCAACTCACTATCTCGAGTTGGCAGTAGTAGTATTTTCCTTGTAGATTTAGAGGCACTATCTATATGGGGTCTATGTCGATGTGTTTACGGACCACAAAAGCCTACATACATGTTTACCTTGACGGATCTAAATCTACGTCAAAAGAGGTGGTTGCAGCTTCTTAAGGATTAAAGTATGAGTGTCCTTTATCATCCGGCCAAGTATAATGTAATGGTAGATGCTCTTAGCAGGCTTTCTATGGAGAGTGTGTCCCATGTACATGAGGAAATGAAAGAGTTAGTGAAGGATGTGCATCAGCTTACACGACTAGGAGTTACTCTTGTTCACTCGATAGATGGTGGTGTCATTGTTCAAAATAGATCAGCATCATTCTTGGTGACCGAAATCAAGGCTAGGAAAGACTAGGATCCTATTTTGGTAAAATTGAAGGAAGTTGTTCAAAATCACAAGGTCGAGGTTTTCTCCAAAGGGGGAGATGGTGTACTATGGTGTCAAGGTCGTTGGTGTGTTCCGGGTGTTGATTACTTGAGGGAGCGGATGTTGCATGAGGATCATGGTTCCAGATATTCTATACATCCAGGTTCCACCAAGATGTACTGTGACCTATGGGAAGTGTATTAGTCGAATGGCATGAAGAAGGACAATGTTGAATTTGTGGCTAATGTCAGAACTGTCAACAAGTAAAAGTTGAACATCACAGACCTATATGTATGCTTCGATACATTATCATCCCTACTTGGAAGTGGGAGGAAATCAATATAGACTTCATTAAAGGATTGCCTCGTACTCGTCGATAGTATGACTCCATATGGGTGATTGTGGATAGGTTGACTAAAGCAGCTCATTTTCTGCCAATGAGGACTACCAACTCAGCAGAGGATTATTCTAAATTGTATATTCTGGAGTTAGTTCGGTTGCATAGAGTACCCTTGTCCATCATATCAGATAGAGGTACTTAGTTTACCTTACAGTTTTGGTGATCATTTTAGAAGGGACTCGGTACTCAAGTCAAGCTTAGTACAACTTTTCACCTGCAAAAGATGGTCAAGCTAAATAGACCATGTAGACTCTTGAGGATATGTTGAAAGCGTGTGTGATTGATTACAACGGTAGTTAGGATGATCATTTACCTCTCTTTGAATTTGCATATAACAAAATTTACCATTCCAGTAATCAGATGGCTCCGTTTGAGGCTCTTTAGGGGGCGGAGATGTAAATTGCCTATTGGTTGGTTCAAAGTCGATGAAGCTATATTGATAGGACCAGATTTAGTTCATAATGCTATGGAGAAAGTTCAATTTATAAGGGAAAGGTTGAAAATAGCTCACAGTCGCCAAAAGTTCTATGCGGATGTGAGGAGGAGAGAACTTGAGTTCAAAGTTGATGATTGAGTGTTTTTGAAGGTGTCTCACATGAAGGAAATGATGAGGTTTGGAAAGTAGGGAAAACATAGTCCCCGGTATGTTGGCCCGTATAGGATTGTGAGACGTGTTGGAAAGGTGGCTTACGAATTAGAGTTGCCCTGTGAATGGGCTTCAGTACATATAATTTTCCATGTGTGATTTCTAGGGAAGTGCATGGGTGATCCCGTGTTAGTTTTTCAAGTGGAGAGCATAGGTGTAAAGGATAGCCTTAGCTACGAAGAGGTTCCAATTGAAATACTTGATCATCAGGTTCGAAAGATAAGAAACAATGAGATAGCTTCAGTAAAGGTTTTATGGAGGAATCACCATGTTGAGTGAGCTACATGGGAAGCCGAAGCAGATATGATGGCTAAATACCTGCATCTATTCCCTTTCGATTTAGTTCCAACTTGATGTACCAGTTTGCTTCTTAGAACTCTATTCAGTTTCATGTCTAGTTCATGTGTTCCAGTTTCATTCATGTCAGAGAAGGTATGTATGATTCATGAATTCAGTTCACTCATATAACTCAGTCCGAAGTTAGTCACTCTATTAGTTTTCAACTTTAGGTGTTCAGTATTTGGGATTATAGTCTATTTTTCCCCAGCTTTATATGTTCTTTCATATTCGAGGATGAATGTTCCTAGGGGGAGATATTGTAATACCCTGAAAGTCCCTAATATCAGACCCGAGGGTTCAAACGAAGAAAGCAGGAAAAGTTTCTTGGGCCACAGGACGAGTCATCCAGTGACCCGTTGGGAGACTTCACGAGTCATCAGGTATCTCATGAAGTGAGAACAGGATGGCAAAGGTTCGTGGGAAAAGTTTTACCACGGGAGGAAGCCACGAGTGGTGAAGTGACTCCACGACTCGTGGAGTTGGACGTGGTATAGAGCAGAGTCAAAAATGGAGGGTTGGCCAGTAGAATACATGGGATGGTCACCACGAGTCATTAGGTTCACCAAAAGTTGTGCTGTCCCTCGTGGTGACTAACAGTGTAAATTTTCACTGCGCTTTAGTAAGGGTTTTTTTGTAATTTCCAAGATCCTAAGTCCTAAACTACGTCGTTTTAAGCTCAGTTAGAAGGGTTTTAAGAGTACTTAACCTATCATAAGTCTTTCCATTCCATGCATGAAAGATTAGAGTGAACCATTAGAGATCAATCTTGAGAAATCCCTAGGTTCATCCCCAAATCTCTTGGGTAATCAAGGAGGGGTCTGAAATCAGATTTATCTAGGTATGTAGGGTCATGAATAGGAGTATTCCTTCACTTCCTGCCCAAATCCTCTTCTAACTCATGTAATTCATGGTTGATGAATCTATGGGGTTTTAACCCAATTTTGAAATTCTCTAAGTATCTATCACGGGTAAAATCTATTCACGTTTCTAATGTTGTTTTAAGATTCATGGGAATGCTTTATAATGATTTTAATTACAAATTTATGATTTCAAAGTCTTACAATTATGATTCCCAATTATGAGAGTTCATGAAATGTTGAGATTATGATCTATGTTTTCAAGTACAATGAGATTTCTATGATGAAAGCATTATTTTGAATTACCCATGTTTATATCCATAAGTATTACTATCCCAAAGCATGTATAAGTTTGGGGAAGCCCATTTGATCAAGTATGTTTCTTGATTTACTTTAATTTCATGTTATTAGCGTACCACATGATTTTGGAGTCTAGACTCCGACTTTTCAGCTTGTGGTATGATTGAGCTAACGCTCCTCATGATATGTTTTCAGATTATGCATGTACTATTATGATTTAACATCATCTCAAGAGGGTGGTTCATCTTTATTGAAAAATGATGGATAGCATATGCATGTTTTTGGGAGTAGTGTCTAGCACTGAATAGGCTAACGGTTCAGTCAACCCTGTGCCTCAGCACTACGTGCCAACATAGGTATGTTCAGATTATTTGGGACCTCACTTGTGAGCTTTCCCTGCCCCCGAGGGGCCTTCAGCTTGATATCAATATCATGGTAGTGTCCTTAGCCATGACAAGGCTTTGGATGGCTCTGTCCACTTGAGTGTAATAGTCGGTACCACATAAGCTCTATCGTGGTAACGTCGGTTATATGACGAGTCTCCCATTATTCCTTATGATTTTCAGTTATGCATGTTCATCAGTTTTGATATTATGTTTTCAGTAGGTTTGACCCAATGTTCAATTTTACTTATGATTATAAGTTTCATCTTTAGGTCATTCGAATCAGTTATGATATTAAGTCATGCTCAAATCATGTTTTTAGATAATAGCATGCAAGCCTTACTATCACATCTTGAATATGTTTTATGATATGCATGATTTCAGTTTTACTTACTTAGCGGTTTTACTTAACTTTCATACTCAGTACATTCCAAGTACTGACCACATACTCTATGTTGTATCGTTTCATGATACAGGTTCAGAAGTTCCTCTTCAGTCCCACTGCTAGCCAGCTCCTCAGAGTTAGCATTTTCCAACTTGTTGGTGAGTCCTCATCCTTCGAGGACATTTTTACTAGTTATTTTCAGTTTTCGTTTATTAGTGAGTTAGTTGGGGTCTTTTCCCATTAACTCGTTAGATTCTAGAGGGTTATCAGACAGAGTATGTATTAAGCTTCGAATTAGTGTTGTATATTCCATTGTTCATATTGTTATTAAATTTTCAGACTTTCGTTATTTAAAGTTTTACATCTTCCGCATTTATTATGTTGATCTTTATTTTTCATATTAATGCCATGGGTCGACTTGGAGACATTTATGGTTCTGATCTTGGGCAAAATGGCATGTGATCTTGGGCATAATTGCATTCCCAACTACTACTTTATAACTCAATTTAGTCTTGTTTATCTACTTATTTATATACATTTTTATGTGATTTTATGTAAATGTGAATATATACTAACCAACATGATTAGTCCTTGTTTTTGAAGGAAATGATGCATTGGAGGACCCAAATTGGAGGACCCAATCTATGATTTGGTGAAGTGGAGGAATGATATCGGGAGCGAAACACCAAAGTTGGAATAAATTGGGCGATTTCCAGAGGGCTTCCTCAATACCTCCGTGTCACGGAGGCAGTGCTCCGCGATACACTATGTGTCATGGAGGCAGTGCTCCGCGATACACTCCGTGTCACAGAGGCAGTGCACCGCGATACGCTCCGTGTCACGGAGGCAGTGCTCCGTGATACACTATGTGCCATGGAGCCATTCCACGACGGGCATAATTTTTTACAATTCTCATTTACTATAAATAGGTCCCTTAGCTCCTAAAAATATTTTGTCACAATTTTATTCTGAAAAACCACCTAGGAGTGAAGGGAGAAGTGGGAGAACTCACCTAGGGTTCATCAATTTCATCTTCTCCTCTATCAATTCTTGTAAGTAT
>JACEIK010001349.1:134260-147562 GCA_018107945.1 Datura stramonium
CATAATATGTTTTTAGATGCAGATTAGTGGTATGTATTCAGATATGTGATGTTATCAGATTTTTAGACTTCCACATTTATTTATGTTGAGTTTAGTTATCATGTTCATGACGTGGGTCAACGTTGAGACTCTCGGGGTTCTTTGTCCCATATATATATTCGGGCATATGTTCGGGTCATGACAAACTTGTTATCAGAGCCTTAGGTTTTGAAGTGTCCTACGGTGTCTGAAATCTTTCTTAGGTAGAGTCTTTTTCATGAGTGTGAAGCACGCCACACTTATGATGGAGAGGCTATGAAACATTTGGGAAATATTCCCTTGTTTCAAGATCTATGTCGTATGATTAAATGTATCTATATCCTTCTAACTCATGCTATACACATTTGCAGAATCATGCCTCCTTGACGCTTTAATGGAAGAAGGAACAAAAATGGAAATGGTCATACGAATGGCAACAGAGATGGTCACCAGTAGGCCCCACTATCCCCCGAAGATCATATGCCCGAACAGGTGGCCCATGCAAAGTTTAGGGCTGCCGTCTAGATGTTGGCATAGGGATTTTATGACCCTAGTCAACCAACAGGCGGTAGCCCATGTCCCCCAGAATGGGAATGCGGTAGTGGCAAGAGTCAGGGACTTTCTTGGGATGAACCCTCTAGATTTTCTCGAATTGAAGGTGGACAAGGATCCACACGAGTTTATTGCTGAGATTTAGAAAATACCCCAGATTATGGGGGGTTACAGGGGAAGAGTGCGCAGACTTAGCCTCTTATCAGCTGAAAGGGGTTGCATATATTTGGTTTAGAGAGTGGATGGATGGCAGAGAAGTTGGAGTGGGCACTATTTGTTGGGATGAGTTCCATACTGCATTTTTGGATCTATTCTTTCCCTGAGAGATGACGAAGATCAATGCAGCTAAATTTGTGAACTTGAGGCAGAACGACATGGCGATCTAGGAGTATGCCTTGGAGTTCACCCGCCTATCCAAATATGCACCTTAGATGGTGGTAGATCAGAGGGCTCGAGTGAGCCCGTTTGTGCATTGGATAATAGACTATTTGGTGAAAGATTATTGGACCACAATGCTTCATCAAGACATCAACTTCTCATAGATAGTTCTGTACGCCCAGTAAATAAAGGCGGTACATGCGAGTGAGCGGGAGAGAGAGGCCAAGAGGGCCAGTAATGATAGCTTTGGATTCTCTTAATAGAGACCTGGTGGTGGCCACCATCAGCAGTCCCACCAGAGATCATTAGGCCCAATGTTGTTAGCAGCGAGTGTACCATAAAGATCTAGGAGTGACCAGAGGGGACGAGCATCAGGCTCTCGAGATCAGGGGAGCAGATCAGTGGAGCCAGCATTTCAGCTTATGACAGGTGTGGAAGAAGGCACACTAGTCAGTGCTTAGCAGTTACAGGTGCTTGTTTCGGGTATGGAAAAGCCTCGACATATGCTTAGAGATTGCCCAGCAGCTAGATAGGGCCATGGTAGAGGCCGAGACCCAACCAATGCTTCAAAAGCCCCACCAGCAGGCTCAACTCAGCAGGCTAAATCCAATAGTGCAGGTGGTGGTCAGTGTTAGAACAGGTTCTATGTCCTCACATCTTGTCAGGAGCAGGAGGCCTCTCTAGATGTAGGCACTAGTATGTTACGAGTATTCCATCTATATATATATATATATATGCATTACCAGATCTAGGGGCTACTTTAACTTTTTAATGCTCTATTTTTCTAGTAGTTTTGGAGTTAGTCCAGAAATCCTATCAGAACCCTTCTCGGTCTCTACTCCAGTCGGTGGTTCAGTTATAGCTCGACAGGTATATAAAAATTGCCCTATCACAGTCCTTCATAAATCCACCTCAATAGATTTAGTATAGCTAGCCATGACAGATTTTGATGTTATCTTTGGCATGGATTGGCTACATGCATGTTATGCCTTAGCAAATTGTAGAACCCATGCAGTATAGTTCCGATTTCTGGGTGGGGAAGTCCTAGAGTGGAAGGGTAGTTCAGTTTTGTTGTAGGTCACTTCATTTCCTACCTTAAGGCCAGAAAGATGATTTCTAAGGGTTGCGTTTACCATCTGGTTAGGGTTAAAGATTCTACATCCGGAACCCCGACTATCCAGTCAGTTCTTGTAGTGTGTGAATATGAAAATGTGTTTCTAGAGGATTTACCAAGAATTCCTCCCAAGCGGGAGATCAATTTTGGAATTGACTTTCTTCCCGATATACATCCTATATCTATCCCTCCTTACATAATGGTCCAGCTGAGCTAACGGAGTTAATGGAGTAGTTGAAGGATATCTTAGACAAGGGTTTCATCAGACCTAGAAAATCCCCGTGAGATGCACCAATTCTCTCTGTCCGGAATAAGGATGGATCCCTCTGGATATGAATAGATTATCGAAAATTGAACAAGGTCACAATCAAGAACAAATATCCTCTCCCTAGAATTGATGACTTATTTGAACAACTTCACGGTGCCAAGTGTTTCTCAAAGATAGACCTCAGATCCACGTATCATCAGTTTAAGATTAGGGAGAGTGACATTTTGAAGACAACCTTCATAACTTGGTATGGCCACTATTTTTTTGTAGTTATGTCTTTTGGAATAATGAATGCTCCTACAGCTTTTATGGATTTGATGAACAAGGTGTTCAAGCCGTACTTGGATACGTTCGTGATCGTGTTCATAAATGACATTGTTATATACTCTGGGAGCGAAGAGGAGCATTCCACTCATTTGAAGGGTGGTTTTACAAACTCTTAAGGATCGCCAGTTGTATGCTAAATTCAGCAAGTGTGAGTTTTGGTTAAACTCGGTAGCATTCTTAGGTCATGTGGTGTAAAGTGAGGGCGTACAAGTGGACTCTCAGAAGATAGAAGTGGTGAAGAATTTGCCTAGACCAGTTAGTCCTTCATATATAGGATTTTTTTTGGTTTAGCTGGTATATACTAGAGGTTTGTTGAACGGTTTTCATCCATTGCAGCACCATTGACTAAGTTGACCCAAAAGAAAGTGAAGTTTCAATAGTCGGCGGCCTGTGAGAAGAGCTTTCAAGAGTTGAAGACTCGACTCACCTCAGCACTAGTGTTGACCCTACCTGAGGGTATCGATGGGTTTGTGGTATATTGTGACACCTCGAGGATCGGCTTTGATTGTGAAATAATACAGCACGGTAAGGTTATAGCTTACACTTCCAAGCAGCTGAAAGTCCTGAAAAGAACTATCTAACACATGACCTCGAGTTGGCGGCGGTAGTATTTGCCTTGAAGATTTAGAGACAATTTTTGTACGTGGTTCATGCGGATGTTTTTACGGACCACAAAATCCTACAGTACGTGTTTACTCAAATGGATCTAAATCTACGTCAGAGAAGGTGGTTGGAGCTCCTTGATTATGATACTAGTGTCCTTTATCATCTGGGCAAGGCTAATGTTGTGGCAGATGCTCTTAGCAGGCTTTCTATGGATAGTATGAGTCATGCAGATGAGGAAAGGAAAGAGTTAGTGAAGGATGTTCATCGGCTAGCACGATTAGCAGTTCATCTTGTTGACTCAACAAATGATGGTCTCATTGTTCAAGATGGATCAGAATCCTCCTTAGTGACCGAAGTAAAGGCTAGAAAAGATTAGGATCCTATTTTGGTAAAGTTGAAGGAATCTGTTCAGAATCAAAAGGTGGAGGTTATCTCCCAAAGGGGAGATGGTGTACTACAATATTAGGGTCATTTATGTGTACCGGGTGTTGATGTCATGAGGGAGCGGATGTTGCATAAGGCTCATGTTTCCAGACATTCTATACATCCAGGTGCCACCAAAATGTATCGTGACCATCGGGAAGTTTATTAGTGCAATGGCATGAAGAGGGACAAAGAAGAATTTGTGGCTAATTATCCGAATTGCCAACAGGTGAAAGTCGATTTCCAAAAACCTGGAGGTATGCTTCAAGACATTAGTATCCCTACTTGGTAGTGGGAGGAAATACATAAGGACTTCATTATAGGGTTGTTTCGTACTCCTCGACAATATGACTCTATTTGGGTGATTATGGACAGGTTGACTAAGGCACCTCATTTTCTACCGGTCAAAACTATCAATTCAGCGGAGGATTATGCTAAATTGTATATTTGAGAGCTTGTTCGGCTGCATGGAGTGCCCTTCTCCATCATATTAGATAGATATACTCAGATTACCTCCTAATTTTGGAGATCGTTTCAGAAGGGACTTGGTACTCAGGTCAAGCTTAGCACGACATTCCACCCGCAAAGAGATGGTCAAGCTAAGCGGACCATTCAAACTCTTGAGGATATGTTGAGAGCGTGTGCGATTGATTTCAAGGGTAATTGGGATGATCATTTGTCTCTCATTGAGTTTTCATATAACAACAACTACCATTCCAGCATTCAGATGGCTCCGAGCGAGGCTCTTTATGGATGGAGATGTAGATAACCTATTGGTTGGTTCGAAGTTGATGAAGCTATGTTCATAGGACCACATTCAGTTCATGAGGCTATGGAGAAAGTTTAGCTTATAAAGGGAAGGTTGAAAACAACTCAGAGTCACCAAAATTCCCAAGCAGATGTTAGGAGAAGAGAACATGAGTTTGAACTTGATTATTGGATGTTTCTGAAGGTATCTCCCATGAAAGGAGTGATGAGATTCGTAAATAAGGGCAAACTTAGTCCCTTCTATGTTGGCCCGTACCGGATTGTGAGACAGGTTGGCAAGGTGGCTTACGAGTTATAGTTTCCCTCAGAATTGGCTTCGGTACATCGAATTTTCCATGTGTCACTTTTAAAGAAGTGCATGGGTGATCTAGCTTTGGTTTTCCTGGTGGAGAGCGTAGGTGTGAAGGATAGCCTTAGCTACGAAGAGGTTTCGATTGAAGTACTTGATCATCAGGTTTAGAAGCTAAGGAACAAGGAGGTATCTTCAGTAAAGCTTTAGTGGAGGAATCAACATGTTGAGGGAGCTAAGTGGGAAGTCAAAGCAGATAGGATAGCAAAATACTCGCATCTATTCCCTTCCAGCTCAGTTTCATCTTGAGGTATCGGTTTCCTCCTTAGTACTCTATTCAGTTTCATGTTTAGTTCATGTGTTCCACTTTCTTTCTTGTTAATGCATGTATGTGTGATTCATGAATTTAGTTCAGTCATGTATTTTAGACCGTAGATAGTCACTCCATTAGTTTTCAGCTTTAAATGTTCAATATTTGGTATGATAGTTTCTTTCCCCAGCTTTCTAATATGTTTATCCACAGTCGAGGATGAATGTGCCTAAGGGGAGATATTGTAGTACCCCGAACGCCCTAAGATCAGACTCGAGGGTTCAAATGGAGAAAATAGAAATTTTTACACTAAGTCACAGGATGAGTCGTCCAGTGATCCATGATGTACCCACAAGTCATTAAGTGACTCGTGAAGTGAAGGGAAGAAATGCAGGAATTTGTGGTCAAGGGGTGATCACGAGTGGAGCAATGACACGTGGTTAAGGCAATGAGTCGTTAGGTTGTTTGTGGTCAAGAAGTGGACATGAATGATTGGATGTTGGTAGTGTTCCCAATGACTAGTCACCATGAGTCTTCAGGTATACAGCGAGTCGTGGTGTCCCTCGCGGTGACTGGGTGAAGGTTTCTATTCTTGGCAACGAGAAGCAGGCCACGAGTCGTGGTAATAGGCAATGAGTCATCCAATCCCTCGTTGGGACTAGCACTGTGAGTTTCCATGCGAATTTAGTAAGGGCTTTTTCATAATTCCTAAGTTCCTTAGACCTAAACTACATTGTTTTAAGCTCAGATAGGTGTGTTTTAATAGGGTTTAACTCATTCTAAATCAATCCATCTCCTTGCATGCAAGACTAGATGTTCCTAGGGGTAATCAAGCCCATAAATTCATCAAGTTCTTCTCCCAATTCATTTGGGAATTCAAGAAGGGTGTGAAATCAGAAGTACCCAAGTATGTAGGGTTATGAATGGGAGTATTCCTTCAATCCCATACCCAAATCCCTTTCTTAAATCATGGAATTCTTAGTTGATAAGTCTATGGGGTTTTAACCCATCTTGTGGAAATTCTCTAAGCATGTATCATGGGTAAATCCTATTCATGTTTCTAGTGTTGAATTCATATGCATGGGCAATTTTATAATCTTTTCAATTACAATTCATGTTTTCAAGTCTAGCAATTATAATGCCCAATTATGAAAGTTCATGAAAGGTTGAGATTATGATCTATGTTTTCAAGGATGATGAGATGTATATGATGAAAGTATGATTTGGAATTACCCATGTTTATATCCATGATTTGACTATATAAAGTATGTTTAAGTTGGGCAAGCCCATATGATCAAGTATGATCATGATTTACTTCAATTTCATGTTATTAGCTTACCACATGATTTTGGAGCCTAGACTCCCACTTTTTAGCTTGCGGTATGGTCTAGGGCAAGGCTCCTTAAGTTATATTTTCAAATTATGTATATCATGTTATGATTCAGCTTCTTCGCAGGATGATGGTTCAGCTTCATTGAAAAATGATGGAAAGCATATGCATGTTTTTGGAAGTAGTGTCTAGCGCTGAGTAGGCTAAGGGTTCGGGAAACCCTGTGCCTCAGAACTACATGACAACGTAGGTATGTTTAGTTTATTGGAACCTCCCTTTTTAGCTTTTCCTTCCCACGAGGGCCCTTCATCTTGATATCGATATCATGGTAGCACACTTCGCCCTAGCAAGGATTTGGAAAACTCTACCCGATTGAGTGTGATAGTTAGGAACATATAAGCTCTATCGTGATAATGTCGGTTATATGATAGTCTCCCATTGTTCCTCATTATTGATTTAATTCTTGTTATTCAGTCATGATATTACATTTTTAGCAAGTTTGCCGCAATGTTTAGTTTTACTTATGATTATCAGTTTTTCAACTTTGGGTGATTCGATTCAGTTAAGATATTTAGTTATGTTTAAATCATGTTTTTAGATAGTAGCATGCGAGCCCTACTCTCAGAATCTTATCTTGAAGATTTTTTATGATATGCATGATTTCAGTTTTACTTACTTAGTAGTTTACTTACATCCAAATACTGACGACAGACTCTATGTTGTATCCTTTAATGATACAAGCTCGGACGTTCAGGTTCAGCCCCTTCGTTAGACAAATCCTCCAAGTTAGCATCTCTCAGTCAGTTGTTGAGTCCGTCTCCTTCGAGGACCTTTTATTTATCTTGTGTTCAGTACTTTCAGTTTCAGTCTCTAGTGAGTTAGTTGGAGTCTTGTCCCATTAACTTGTCAGTATGTACAGGCTTATCATACATAGTATGTTTTCAGTTTTAGATCAATGTTATGTATTCAGATAATCGATGTTATCAGATTTTTAGACTTCCGCATCTATTTATGTTGAGTTTAGTTATCATGTTAATGCCATGGGTCGACTTGGAGCCTCTTGGGGTTCTTTGTCCCGTGTCTCGATCCAAGCCTATGTTTTGGTCATGACACTAGGTCTGATGAAACCCTTGTCTAAGAGATCCTTCAACTGCTCCTTCAACTCCTTTAACTAAACTGGAGCCATTATGTAAGGAGGAATAGATATAGGTTGTATTGGGAAGAAGGTCGATGCCAAATTCGATCTCCCGCTTAGGAGGAATTTCTAGTATAGCATCTAGAAACACTTCTGGATATTTGCACACTACAAGAACTGACTAGATAGTTGGGATTTTGGATGTAGCATCCTTGACTCTAACTTGATGGTACACACAACCTTTAGATATCAGCTTTCTGGTCTTAAGGTAGGAAACGAAACGACCTACTAGTACTGTTGAACTACCCTTCCACTCTAGCACTGGGTCACCAAGAAATCGAAACTGTACCGCATGGGTTCTACAATTTACTGAAGCATAACATATATTTAGCCAATCCATGCCAAAGATAACATCAAAATCTATCATGGCTAGCCCTACTAAATCTGCTGAGGTGACTTTCTAAAGGACTGTGACAGGGAAATTTATGTATACCCGTCGAGCTTTAACTGAATCACCAACTGGATTATAGAATTAGAAGGGTTCTGATAGGATTTGGGAATGACTCCGAAACTACTAGAAACATAAGGAATCACAAAAGATAAAGTATCCCCTGGAAATAACAATGCATATACATCAAGGTGAAATAGTCGTAACATACCAGTAACTACATCTGGAGAAACCTCCTGCTCCTGACGCGATGAGAGGGCATAGAATCTGTTCTAAAACTGACCACCACCTACACTAGTTGAGGCACCCTACTGAGCTGAGTGTGCTAGTGGGGCTATTGAACTAGTGGTTGGGTCTCGGCCTTACCATGTCCATGTCTAGCTAGTGGACAATCTCTAAGCATATTACGGGTTTCCACCCCAAAAACAAGCACCAGTACCTGCTAGGAACTTTCCAATGTGTCTTCTACCATACTTATCACAACCTGGAATACTAGGATCTACGGACCATCTTCCCTGACGCTCGTCCTCTCTAGTCGCGCCTATATTTTGACGGTACACTTGCTGCAGATAGCGCTGTGGCTGACGATCTCCAGTGGGACTATTGATGATGCCCACCACTAGGCCTCTGTTGGGAGAACCTAAAACTATCGATCTTGTCCCTCTTTGCCTCTCTCTCTCACTTACTCACCTACATCGCCTCTATTTGCTTGGCATACCAAACTAGCCACGAGAAGTCCATATCCTGATTGAGCATTGCAGTCCTGCAATCCTTGACCAAGTAGTTTTCTATCCCATGTACAAAACTGCTCACTCAAGTCCTCTGATCAGCGACCATCTCTGGTGAATATTTGGATAGGCGAGTGAACTGGAAAGCATACTCCTAGACCATGACGTTGTTCTACCTAAAATTCACAAATTCAGCTGCTTTGATCACCTTCATCTCTCGGGGAAAGAACCAATCCAAGCATGCGGTATGAAACTCATCCCAACTAATGGGACCTGCTATTTTTCCATTGTCTGAACTAGATATGAGAAACCCCTTTCAAGTGATAAGAGACTAGGTCTGTACACTCCTCCCCTATCACCCCCATAATCTGGGTGATCTCCTGGATCTCATCAATGAACTCGTGGGGATCCTCGTCGACCTCCGGTCCGAGGAACATTAGAAGGTTCATCCTAAGAAAGTCACTGACTCTTGTCGTTGCCTCATTCTCGTTTTGGGGAACATGCACTAAAACCTTCTGGTTGACCTGGATGGTCAATGCTTATGCCAACATCTGGATGGCTAACCCTAAACTCAGCATGGGAGACCTGCTCGGGGACATGATCCTTAGGGACTGGTGGGGCCTACTGGTGCCCATCTCCATTTCCATTCTCATGGCCATTTCCGTTCCCTTTTCTCCTTTCATTAACTCAGCGAGGAGGCATGACTCTGAAAAGGTGTATAGCACGAGTTAGAAGGATAGAGAGACATTTCATCGCACGATATAGATCATGAAAGAAGGAAAATTTCCTAAAATGTTTCATAGCCTCTTCGTCAAAAGTGTGGCGCGCTTCACACCAATGAAAAAGACTCTACTTAATGCATCTTTCAGAAACCCTAGGACACTTCAAAACCTAATGCTCTTATATCAAGTTTGTCATGACCCGAAGATAGGCCCGGATGTAGACACGGAACCTAGAATCATAAATGGCTCCAAGTCGATCCATGGCATGAACATGACAACTAAAGCTCAACATAATAAATGCAGAAAATATAACACTTTAAATTGCGAAAGTTTGAAAATTTAATAACAATCTGAACAACGGAATACATAACACTCATCCAAAGATAAATGCATACTATGTTTGATAAGCCTCTAGAATTTGACGAGTTGATAGGACAATACCCTAAATAACTCACTAATAAACTGAAACTGAAAATAACTGGTAAGAAGGTCCTCGAAGGATGAGGACTCACCTAAAATTCCTTTGAAGTTGAGAAAAAATTCCTCTGATGTTGTTTAGAAAAAAATCCTCTGAAGTTGAGGCTCTGGCGCGCCATGCCACCCATTGCACCAACTTGAGAACAATTTTCTCTGAAGTTGGGTGTCTAGTGTGCCATGCCAGATATCTCTCTAGGCCAACTTTTGCGAACTTTTGTTCCTTCATACCTTGGATAATTTTAGAGTGTTTTTTCCTTAGTTTCTTGCTAAAAAATACTTTTTAGCTCTTAAGACACATACAAACATGAATTCATGCATTTCTTAAGGATTATGTACCCAAAAGAAGGTAAAATATGGGTGAAAACATGGCAAATGGGCATAAGATTTTTCTCAACATCACACCTCCTGATTATATTGTTTGCGCCAGACCCGGGATACGTATTGCTCATCCTAGAAGAACTTCATCACAGTGTGGAGGAACTTTCTCTATTGGTGAGAATTCATATCTTCTAGCAATAGATCACTCACAAGAAACTTTCCATAGTTTGAAAACCACTAAATCATACCTTGCAAAGTAGCTAACACCTACTCATTTGGAAATGAGTCATTTATTTCCACTTCACTATTCAGTTTTCCGTCTTGATCTAATCTAGAGATATAATAGAAACTTGATTCTCTATGCCTTTGTGGTGTTTGAATTCCAAGTCAAATTCTTGTAAAAGCAGCACCCACCGAATCAGTCTTGGTTTAACATCATTCTTATCCATGAGATATCATATGGCTTCATAATATATATGAGATAATACATTTATTCCCAGTAGATAGGCCCTGAACTTCTAGAAAGCATATACTACTTCTAGAAGTTCTTGTTCAGTCATGGTTTAGTTCTTTTGAGTAACATTGAGAGTTGTGCTGGAGTAGTAGATGGGTTGGAAAATCTTATCCCGACTCAGACGAATGACAGCTCGATGGCCACCTCACTTACATCATACATTACTTCAAAATATTATCTTTGTTCAGGAGCCACAATGATAGGTGCAGTGACAAGCTTCTCCTTTAGACACTATATTTCTTTGAGACAATCTTCATCAAATACTAACTTCGTATCTTTCTCTAGCAACCTAAAAAGAGGGTTAGCAATCTTTGGAAAATCTTTAATGAAACTCTAGTAGAACCTTAAATGCCCAAGAAAGTTCCTAATACCCATAACAAAGATTGGAGGTGAAAGTTTTTAGATAACTTCAAAATTGGATTTATCCACCTCTGTTCCTTGCTCAAAGATCATATGCCCAAGCACTATACCCTCTTTGACCATGAACTGGCATTTTCCCGATTCAACACCAGATTGTCTCTTCGTATCGCTTCAATACTGAAGCTATGTGAGCTCAACAATCTTTAAATTAATAACCCACCGTCAAAAATTCATCCATAAAGATCTCTATGGTGTCCTCCACCATGTCTAACAATATAGACATCATGCATCTTTGCAAGGTGGTAATGCTTGGGGTGCAATCTTTCATAGGCTTTGATTTTGTGTGTGCAAATTCCATGTGGAATCCCAATAATATCAACAATGGAACATTCAATATCCCTTTTATACATTCTCAAAATAGAAAATAGTGCCTCAACCTACCATTCTGACAACCTTACAAAAATAATCCCGGTAAGATGTCATGTGGCCCAAGAAATATATACCATATATGAGTAGGAAGTAGCTTGAGCTCTAGGACTAGTGGTTCTTCAATTGATGGTTTCATAGGAAATATTATTGTAATACCCCGAAAGTTCCCAAGACTAGACCCAGGATTTAAAAATGAAAGGTGGCAGAAATCTAGAAAACCTTCTCAGAACGGGTTGTTGTACAAGTCGTGGGTGCCACTAACGACTTGTTGGATGTGCCTGTGGTGAGGCACTGTAGGTTTGGAGTTGGAAGTTACGGGTCTAAGAAGACCTGTTGTTCGAAGTAATGAGTCATCGGATGGTGTCCTTATCAGACTTGTCCTTTGTCAAGGAGGAAGTAACGAGTCATAGCGCGACCGTTGTAGGTAACAACGAGTTGTGGTCAGTAGTTGTTTAAAGGGATCCCCAAGTTAAGGTAGTGGTTATGACGACTGGAAGCAACGATTCGTTTGAGCTAGCAATGACCCTTCTTGTCCGATCATGGTGAGGGATCAGAGACTTGGATCTAGGGAGTAGCAATGAGTGGTAACAATGGACCGTAGGAGCTAACAACGGATCGCACTAACGTCTGTTGTCACTAGCAGTTTAATTTTTTCACGATTTTCATTAAGGGTATTTTCATAATTCCGAAGCCCTAAGGTCCTAAACTACATCATATTATGCTCGAAATAAGAAGTTTTATAAGGGGTAAGTTCATTCTAGGCTCATTAACATTCATGCATGCAAGTTGAAGGCTTGGAAGGTGATCAAGCTTTGGTTTTCTGCAAGTTTTGATTCAATACTTCATAGGGCAATCAGGGAAGTAGTAGAATCAGATCCTATCAGGTACGTAGGGTTATGAATAGGTGAATTTGTTCACACCCATGCTCAATCTCATTTTCAATCATGAAAATTCATATGTTGATCCTATGGGGTTTTAACCCAATGCATGAAATTCCTAATTTACTACATGGGTATGATCTAAATGTGTTTCTACTATTGAATTATGATTCATGGGCAAGTTTTACATTGTTTTCAATGATAATCATGTTTTCAAGCTTTATAAATTAAAATGCTCATTTATGAGAAGTTCATGAAAATTGAGATTTATGATGAATGTTCAAGTATGATGAGATATTATTGGTGAAAAGCATGTTTTCAAGTTACCCATGTTTATGATCATGTTTTCAAGTGAATTATGAATTTTCAAGCATGATTAAAGTATTGGTAAATGCCCCATATGTTCAAGTATGATTTATGATTTCACGAATTAGCTTACCACATGGTTTTTGAGTTGAGACTCCTAGTTATGTTCAGGTTGTGGTATGGTTTGAGCTAAAGCTGCTCATCTATGATTCCAGATTTTATAGGTATTTGATTATTAAGCTTAGTCAATCGACGATGGTAAGCTTCGTTGAAAAATAATGGAGAGCATATGCATGTTTTTGAGAGTAGTGTCTAGCATCAACTAGGCTAAGGGTCGATTAACCCTATGCCTCAAAACTATGCGCCAACGTAGGTTTAAATATCATATATATACTTTGGTACCACCCTTGTGAGCTATTCCCTGCCCCGAATAGGCCTCGAGCTTGTTATCAATATCATGGTATCGTCCTTAGCCTTGGCAAGGCTTTGGACGGCTCTACCCACTTGAGTGTGATAGTTGGGACCACGTAATCTTTATCGTGGTAATGTCGGTTATATGGCGAGTCTCCCATTATTCCTCATGATTTCAGTTATGCATATTTAG
>JACEIK010001349.1:147624-162008 GCA_018107945.1 Datura stramonium
CGATTTAGTAATGATGTTTAGTTATGTTCAGATCATTATTTCAAAAAATAGCATGCAAGCCCTACTCTCACATTCTTGTTTACATTATGTTTTAATTATGCATGTTTTGAATGATTTTACTTATTTAAGCAATTTTACTTACCTTGCATACTCGGTACATTCCACGTACTGATTGCATAATCTATGTTGTATCATTTTATGATACATGCCCCGATCTTTAGACTCAGCCCCGCCATTAGTCAGTTTCGGAGTTAGCACCCAGCTTATTGATGAGTTCTCATCTCCTGAGGACCATTTTCTATCAGATATATTTGTACTTTTAGTTTTTAGACTTTTTGGGTTTGTTGGGGTTGTTGTCCCGTCAACCCATCAGTTATGTAGAGGCTTTCAGACTATATGTGGTAATCAGCTCTTCATATATTATGTGGATGTCGATTTTGATGTTATGTTATGTTCGAAGTTCCTCTATGTTATTATGTTAAGCCTTTTGCTTTATTTAGTTGAGTTAGATCTATGTTCATTCCATGGTTTTACTTGGAGTCTCTCAGGGCTCCTTGTCCCATTTCTTTATCTGGGCCTATGTTCGAGTCGTGACAAACTTGATATTAGAGGATTAGGTTTGAAGTGTCCTAGTATATCTGAAAGCCACGTTAAGTAGATTCTTTTTTTTGGGTGTGAAGCATGCCACACTAATGATGAAGAGGATATGAGACGTTTAGGAAATGTTCCCTTCTTTAATGATCTATGTCATGCGGTGAAATGTCTCTCTATCCTCCTAACTCGTGCTATTCTCTATTGCGGAATCATGCCTCCCCGCAGAGTTAATGGCAGAAGGAATAGGAATGGAAATGGCCACGAGGATGGAAATAGAGACGGGCACCAACAAGCCCCACCAGTCCATGAGCCCCATGCTCCGAAGCCGGTAGCCCACGTTGAATTGAGGGCAGCATTCATAAGCTAGCACAGGCTTTGACCGCCCAGGGCAACTAGTAGGCAGTGGCGCATGTCCCATAAAATGGGAATATTGTGGCAACATGAGTCAGACATTTTCTAAAGATGAACCAACCAGAGTTTCTTGGGTTAAAGGTGGATGAGGATCCACATGAGTTTATCGACGAGATTGTGAAGATCACCCAGGTCACGAGGGTGAGTGTAGAAGAGTGTGCAGATTTCCTCTCATATCAGTTGAAGGGGGTCGCACACATTTGGTTTAAATAGTGGAAGGATAGTGGGGCAGCCAGAGAAGGACCTATCTATTGGGAGGAGTTTCACGTTGCTTTCCTAGATTTGTTATTCTCTCGTGAGATGAGGGAGTTGAAGGCAACCGAGTTCTTGAACCTAAAGAAGGGGAAGATAACGGTGCAGGATTATGCCATAGAGTTCACTCATCTATCAAAGTGAACCCTAGAGTTAGTGGTTGAATAGAGGGCGCGAGTGAGCAGGCTTGTTCATGGGGTGGCGAACTATCTAGAGAAGAATTGCAGAACCTCCATGCTCTACCAGGATATGGATTTCCCACGAATAGTTTTGTTCGCCCAGAAGATGGAGGCGGTGCATATGAGGGAGAGAGAGGACAAGAGGGACAAGATAGAAAACTATAGGTTCTCTCAGCCGAGACTAGGCGGTGGGCATCAACAACAGTCCCACCAGAGATCTTTAGCCCTAGAGTCTTCAGCGATAAATGTGCCATCCAGACCTAGGCATAACCAGAGAGGATGAGCATCAGGATCTATGGGCTAGAGCAGTAAGCCCCCGGATTCCTGTATCCCGGTTTGCGGCAGGTGTGGTCGAGGGCACACCGATCATGTTTGGCAGGTATAGGTGCTTTCTTCTGGTGCAGAAAACCTGTACATATGCTCAGAGATTGCCCAGCAGCTAGACAGGGTAATGATAGGGTTTGAGGCCCAGGCTCCTATTTAGCAACTCCTCCCGCATACCCAGTCCAGCAGGGGGCATCTACTAGCACAACTGGCGGTCAATCCAAAACATATTCTATTCCTTAGCATCTCACCAGGAGTAGGAGGTCTCCCCAAATGTAGTCACTGGTATGTTACGAGTTTTCCATCTTGATGTTTATGCTTTGTTAGATCCAAGGGCTACCTTGTCTTTTGTGACACCTTATGTGGCTAGTAGTTTCGGAGTCAGTCTCGAAATCTTACCCGAACCCTTCCCAGTTTCTAGTCCAGTGGGTGACTCAGTTGTAGCTAGATGGGTGTTTAGAAGTTTCCAGATCACAGTCCTTTAAAAAGTCACCTAAGCAGATTTAGTAGAGTTACCCCTTACCGATTTTGATGTTATCCTCGGCATGGATTGGTTATTTGCATGTTATGCCTCAGTTAATTATAGCACCCGGGTAGTAGAGTTCATATTTCTGGGTGAGCCAGTCCTAGAATGGAAGGGTAGTTCAGCTGTGCCTGTAGGTCGTTTCATTACCTACCTTAAGGCCAGAAAGATGATCTCTAAAGGTTGTGTTTATCATCTAGTTAGGGTTAAGGATACTACGTTCGAGACCCTGACTATCCACTCAGTCTCAATAGTACGCGAGTATCCAGAAGTGTTCCCAGATGATTTATCGGGATTCCTCCCGACCGGGAGATTGATTTTGGTATTGACCTATTCCCGATATGCAGCCTATATATATTCCTCCTTACAGAATGGCTCCAACTGAGTTAAAGGAGTTGAAGGAGCAGTTTCAGGAACTTTTAGATAAGGGTTTCATTAGAACGAGCAAATCCCCATTGGGTGCACCAGTTCTATTCGCCCAAAAGAAAGATGGCTCTCTTCGTATATGTATTAATTATCGGCAATTGAATAAGGTCACCATCAAGAACAAGTATCCTCTACCCAGGATTGATGATTTGTTTGACCAGCTTCCGGGTTCCAAGTGCTCTTCGAATATAGACCTCAGATCCGAATACAATTAGCTTAGGGTTCAGGAGAGTGACATCCCGAAGACAGCCTTCAGGACGCGGTATGGTCATTATATGTTTGTAGTTATGGATTTTGGACTAACAAATGCTCCTACATATTTTATGGATTTGATGAACAAGGTGTTCAAGACATACTTGGATATGTTCATGATCGTGTTTATTGATGACATCCTTATATACTCTCAGAGCAAGGAGGATCATGCCACTCATTTGACAGTGGCACTAGAGACTCTCAAGGATCGCCAACTATATGCCAAATTCAGCATGTGTGAGTTTTGTTTGAACTCAGTGGTTATTTTGGGCCATGTGGTGTCAAGTGAGGGCATAAAGGTTGGCTCTCAGAAGATAGAAGCAGTAAATAATTGGCCTAGACTGGTGAATTCTTCAGATATTCGGAGCTTTTTGGGCCTAGTTGGTTACTATTTGAGATTTTTTGAGGGATTTTCATCTATTGCAGTGCCATTGACCAAATTGACCAAAAAGAAAGTGAAATTCCAATGATCAGATGCTTGTGAGAGGATCTTCCAAGAGTTGAAAAGTCGATTCACCTCAGTACCGGTGTTAACACTACCGAAGGGTACTGATGTGTTTGTGGTGTATTCCGATGCTTATAGAATCTTGTGTATTGATGTAGCATGGTAAAGTCATAGCATACACATCCAGACAATTGAAAGTTCATGAAAGGAATTACCCGACCCATGATCTTGAATTGGCGGCGGTGGTATTTGCCTTGAATATATGGATACACTATTTATACGGGGTCCATGTAGATGTGTTTATGGACCATAAAATCCTACAATATGTTTTTACCCATAAGGATCTAAATCTATGCCAAAGAAGGTGATTGGAGCTACTCAAGGATTATGATATGAGTGTCCTTTACCATCTAGGAATGGCCAATGTAGTGGCAGACACACTTCTTAGACTCTCTATGGAAAGTGTGTCCCATGTGGATGTGGGGAGGAATGAGTTGGTGAATGATGTGCATCGTCTTGCAAATATGGGAATTCATTTGGTTGACTCGGCCGATGGCGGTGTTATAGTTCACAATAGGTCAGAATCATCCTTGGTGATTAATGTGGAAGCTAGATGGAATGAGGACCCCATTTTAGTAAATACAAAGGAAGTCATACAAAATCAGAAGGTATCCAAAGGGGGAGATGGTGTGCTTCGATATCAGGGTTTCTTGTGTGTCGTAGATGTTGATGATTTGAGTGATCGGATGTTGCATGAGGCTCATGGTTCCAAGTATTCAATACATTCAGGTGACATCAAGATCTACCGAGACTTATGGGAAGTCTATTGGTGGAATCGCATGAAGAAAGACATCGCAGAATTTGTAGCTAAGTGTCCAAACTGTCAACAAGTGAAGGTTGAGCATTAGAGATAGGGAGGTGTGCTTCAGGATATTAGTATTCCTACTTGGAAGTGGGATGAAATCAATATGGACTTCATCACAGGGTTGCCTCGCACTCATCGATAATATGACTCCATTTGGGTGGTTGTGGACAGGTTGACCAAAGCCATTCACTTTCTACCAATCAAGACCACTGATTCAGCAGAAGATTATGCCAATCTATACATCCAAGAGCAAGTTCAGTTTCATGGATTTCCCTTGTCCATCATATCATACAGAGGTACTCAGTTTACCTCTCAATTTTGGAGGTCATTTCAAAAAGGACTGGGTACTCAGGTTAAGCTCAATACAACATTTCACCCGCAAATGGATAGTCAAGCGAAGTAGACAATTCAGACTCTCGAGGACATGTTGAGAGAATGTGTGACTGATTTCAAAGGTAGCTGGGATGACCATTTTCCTCTTATCGAGTTTGTATAAAATAACAGCTACCATTCCAGCATTCAGATGGCTCCGTTCGAGGTCTCTATGGGCAGAGAAGTAGATCATCTATTAGTTTGTTTGAAGTCGGTGAAGCTGTGATGATAGGGCCAGATTCAATCCACAAGGCCATGGAGAAGGTTCAACTCATATGGGACAGGTTGAAAATAGCTCAAAGCCGCCAAAATTCCTATGCCAACGAGAGGAGGGAACTTGTGTTCGAAGTTGATGATTGGGTGTTTCTAAAAGTGTCTCCCATGAAGGAAGTGATGAGATTCAGAAAGAAAAGAAAACTAAACTCTCGTTATGTTGGCCCCTACAGGATTGTGAAGCGAGTTGGCAAGGTGGCATATTTTTACACCATGGAATTTTTTTTGATGATTATTTGATGGTTATATGTCATATTAATTGAATTATGGGTCGTATGTTGTCCGTAGGTGAGGAGGGAAACATGTGCAAAGGGAAAAGNTATGGGTCGTATGTTGTCCGTAGGTGAGGAGGGAAACATGTGCAAAGGGAAAAGCGAAGAGTATGTGAAGTTTGTAAATAAGGGTCAAATTTAAATGGACTTATCTACAAATATATAATGATTCATAGGTCCCATAGCCTATCAAATGAAATATATTTGAGTCTAGTTTACAGTGAAAAAAACCGCTCGTCAATCGGAGTTCGGAGTAACGAGTTATGCTTGTTTGAAGATAGCACCGTCGGCTAGAAAAGCGCCCATGCGTGCGGGCGCCGAGACAGGCAGGCAGCAGGCGCGCGAGGGCACGTCGCACGGGCGCCGCACGCGGGCACCGCCCAGCCTGCCTATATGAAGTAATTTTGAGCTATAAAGCTCATTTCTACTCCGTTTCACCTCATTGTTTTTCGAAATTCGCAGAATTAAGAGTTCTATCAAATGGTGAAAAGATATACTAGGTAAGAAACTTCACACTTGTCTCTTTTGGGCTTTGAAAAGAGAACCTTGGAAGGAAGTCATGACTTGTTGTTGTCTTATGGTTGATTGTGGTATTGCTGCATTTTTAGATGATTCTATGCAGAGGAAACAGTAGGAGTTTACTCCTACTTTAGCAGATAACATCTCTAAGAAAGGGTAAGTAATTCCTTTTTTGATTTCTTTAAGTTTATGAGGTTATAACTTGGAGAATGTTGTAGTATTGTGTTGTTGTTTCTTTGTGTGTTTTTTGTGGCATGTTGCTGCCCAATTTTTCCAGAACTTTTGTGAAGTGAAGTTGCTTCTTGTTGGGTTTGTAAATTGGACTTGGAAGGATCCTTAAGAAGTAAGCTTGAAAGGACAATTTTCGGCAAAATTAGAGTCGACGTTCCAAGGTATGTAAAGGCGTCCCTATTCTTATTTTCCAAGCACGAAATCTTGTTGTTGATCGGGCCAATGTTCCTATGTTTTGTGTTCCTATTGAGGCATACATGATTCTTCCCAAAGTATTATAAATATTTCATAGAAGGCTTGAAGAGTTAAATATGCTTACAGTGAACAAATGTGAAGTGGAAGGCATATTGTTTACGATTATTGTTGTAGTTGTAAATTGAGTCTGAAGTCCCCTCAGCGTGGGCATCATGAGCTGGCCTTTCATATTATTTCATGCATGAGATATCAAATGTGTTCAAAATTCTAGTTTCTATGGGAAATTTGGAAAAAGGAAAGAAGACGATACGCAAACGAACTTAAAGCTAGAAAACAATTTTAAAGCTAAATAAGGGTAAATGAGAACAACGAAATGAAAATTCCTTATGATAGTTATCCACCCTCATATGAACATGTTCTAAGGTATATAAGGCCAATGGGATATTCCTTGATTTCTCTCCCTTTGTCTAACTGACTAGTTAACGAGTTTTCGAACAAACCGATACNTGTCTAACTGACTAGTTAACGAGTTTTCGAACAAACCGATACGTTGAACTTGAAAGATAGAACTCGAATGTGTAAATTATTGATATTTATATGAAACCATATTTTTGGGTAGGTTGTACATAGTTTATTAATTTTAGAAGGTTATACGAAAACAAGTATATATTTACGCTTATTCCTACATTCAAGTTACATGCTAGGGCAACAAGAATAGTCTTTAGAGTGCCGCCGTAAATTTGCTGTAACTGTTGTGCTATCTGAACCTCCTAAGAGTCGACAAGACATTAAATTAAATAAGTGATATAAATACATTATGTGGTAATGATATAATGAGTATTAGGTGACGACCTTGTATAAATCAGCTAGAGTTTAACGTTTGTAAAATAGTAACTTAAGTTAAAGAGAAGCTCCCTGCTATACCCCTAAACGTGTATGTTAAGTTATCAATTCTAAGTGTTGAAATTGTCTTCCATGATCGAAAAGGGTGATCCGAGGAGCTTCTAATCCATTTATAATGATGTAAGCTTTCTTGAGCTCCTCGGTTTAATACAAAGTTGTGAAAGTCAATCCAGCGACATCCGAATTATGGTTATAAGTCTTTATTTGCCTATAAGGAAACACTTGGAGTGTTTCTTATAAATTCTCAAGTTTAACAAATCCAAATCTCATATTCTTAAGTAATGTCTTCCAGTCCCTAAGTTAGGTTGAAGTGTATTATGCTAAGAAGTTTTAAACAGATCATATTCCGAGAATCATGCTAATGTCTTGATCAAGTATTTGAAGTTGCGTACCAACCTAAGAACTTAAGTATTTATATGTATTTCCAGTAAGAAGTCTTAATGTACATTATTTTCATATTATAACATACAATTGAATTTTTTTCAGTTATATTCAAGTGGCGCGTCTATATATTTAGCTCTTGTTGAGTTATCATTTTTATTCCCTAAATTCAGAAGAGTGATTCTCCCATGTACCAATGTTCCTAATATCTAAGTAAGTATAAGCACAAACTGTGAAAATGATCAGTTAAGCTTAGAACTTCTAATCCCAGGAAGTCACCTGGAGGTCACTCAGCTAACTAAATATGAGTTTATACGTTAGACAGAAATCTCATACGCTGTATGTCTGTAATTCAGCTCGCATATCTAAGTATATGTTAAGCGTTATGGAAATAACTCCAAGTTCAAGTTATAAGCCCCATGTTTTCCTGCAAATAAGGCAAATGAATGGAGAACTGCATGTTCTCATCGACGTGATATGTTTGGCAATGAAATTCCAGGTAT
The DNA here is from genome assembly GCA_018107945.1 of Datura stramonium. Lineage (NCBI taxonomy): Eukaryota > Viridiplantae > Streptophyta > Magnoliopsida > Solanales > Solanaceae > Datura > Datura stramonium. The sequence continues at coordinate 155,545 of JACEIK010001349.1, forward strand.
ATTTGTTGATATATGTAAAGGAACCACCCTAAGGGCAGTATATATATGTAGTTCCCAGATGTCAAAGGATTGTATAGAAATGGGAATCTATGTGCTTCTACTCAAGCGATACGTTAAATTGGTAAGACTATATATAGAACATTGCTTGTAAGTCTTCTAAAATTCTTATGTTGTCTAAAGCACCTAAAGGTCCGTCGAGTCACTGAGTTGAAATGTTTGTATATAATTTGACAACTTTACATGATATATGTGCACATTTTCTAATTTTACATGGTATATGTGCTCACTTGTATTTATATGTTACGAAAGAGANTGTTTGTATATAATTTGACAACTTTACATGATATATGTGCACATTTTCTAATTTTACATGGTATATGTGCTCACTTGTATTTATATGTTACGAAAGAGACCAATTATGACCACAGACTAAGCATTTGTCATTTAACTGTTTCTCACGCCCTGCCTTGGGAGGCATGACTGGCACCTGGTGCCCTAGTAGAACTTTAACTGCTAGGCTATCTGAGCCTAAGAACCTTTGGTGCAAGGATGGCTCTAACTCTAGAATCAAGAAAACAACGGGCTATATAGCGGCTATAAATACAACCCCCGGCCGACAAGGCCTATAGCCACCTGTGAAAAATAAATAGCTAAACAAGGCCCCACAAAGCCAAAACACATAGTCTAAATCACATACGGCTCCACACGGCTGATACATCTAACCATAGGGAAATGATACAATCTGCAAGCCTCTAGGAGTAACAAGATGGTCGGGACAAGGCCCCAGCCTACCCATACTGTACAAACAGAAGAAGTAAACCTATAACACACAAGCTCCAGAAGAAAGGAGCTAATGGCTTTGTGCGGTTGACTATAACTACGAGGGATCTACTCCTCGTCTATTTGTACCTGCAGGTAAGTAACGCAACACCCTGGGAAGGGCGTTAGTACAATATGTACCGATATGTAAAGTAATAGACGTGAATGAATGAAAGTAAGGAATAAAGCTGACCATAGACGAAATAAAGGAAACGGACTAAAGCTGGCTGAAGTAGTAAAATTAGGACTAAACATAACTATTAAAAAAGGGGAGGGATCATACTTAACAAACGGAATGTCTTACTGTCTGACTATTAGTAACTAAAGCAACATAACATGAACCTTACCTGGCCCCCATAAGCCGGAAGGTGGAATCAACACATACTAACCCACTCGGGCCCCCATTAGCCGTAGTGAGTACACCTCAATCTATTTACCGCTATCCAGGTCATACCCCATCACCTACTAGCTATGAGCATCCTATCGATCCCATAGGTATGCAACTTGGGCCTGCTGGGCCCCTGACTATAGCTTTGCCTGAGTTCGGAGGACTCCTGAAATCTACACCCTGGGCGCAAGCACTCGACGGGGGTGTGTATAGGCCAACCACGACAAAAATATGAGGTGCTAGCTCCCCATCTTTGTCCGTTGCGGATGGCATGCCGCTCCGTAGAGTGACGTATCCTCGCCCTCTGGCGGACGAGTCGACACAACTATTAACCCTAGGGCAGTCATGGAAGCTATACCGGTAATCCAACCCAAACAATGCAAATACAGGTCTCAACTGCTAAAAATAACTGCACACAATCACATACTCCTGACATGCTTTACTGAGGGTCATACTGGATTACTATACTAGAGAAACTGACGAATAAATCAATCTGTATAGCAAGAGCATATCTGGCCTTCTGGGCGTCATGCTAATGATACTCGTCTCTGGGATAATCTGTATGACTGTCTACAGGCACACCTTGTGCACGTATTGGATCAGAGGATCCTGATAGTGATCATGATCTCTAATAATCTGGGCTGAATAGGGTGAGGTCTGAAGTGGTCTACCAATAATCTGAATGTCCTACTTGGACATCTGTAGCTCATGCATAGCTGAGGACTTGCGGACAACTAACTACTTTATTCTTCTAATTATACAAATGTAGAGCTGGGCTTGGTCAAACATTCTTCTAGGCGATCGGTCCCTAGTTCTTCATAGGGAGCTTACCGATCTTATAAACTTTATAAACACTATACTATAGAGTACTATTGACTCCTTAGGCCTTGTCTAATCCACTCGGATCTATATTGCTGTTCAGGGAAATTCTCTGTCTTATGGGAAATTCTATATTGACTGGCCCTCTCCTGGAACTCGATACCTGGATGCCTTACAAGAACTGGCTAGGGTGCTGGCTCGTCACTGACTACTGATGTGGACCCTTCCTTGGGGTACCCACGGGTTTATCTAACTTGGACGACTAGGCTTGCTTGTTGGGCATTCTACATGATAGCTGTTGAATCTACTAAGACTGACAATCAGTGATAAGGCTAAAGGGATGACATACGATCACTCAATACACTGGAGAACCCTAGTGTCGCTAACTCTGGAATATACCTATTCTGTATTTATTTCTGGTTCTAGAACGTGTGATAATGTTAATGACCTCTAAGGATATTTTCCTGCTAATACAGGCGCCAACTGGTCGTTAGGCTGCCTAAATGCGCCCTTACTGTTTAACCAACTTATTCAGGCTACTAACTCTTACGAGCCTCTTAAGTCTAGTCCTGGCAACAAACATATAAGTCTACCCTCCCAAAAAGCTGAGAATAAAAGAGTTTCTATAGCGTCATACGTGAATCCCATTTAATGTTCTCCCCTTTTAACGAGGGGTCCTGCAGTACGATCTGTACATGTGTTCTAACAGCTAACCGGAATTTATGTAATTGTAATCCATGTTAGAAGCTAATCGCAACATATCTGATATTTATATATGTATGTCAATAGCATCTAATTACAACATATCAAATTACAATCTAATGGAAAAAACTATCTGCAGCATCTGAGATCGTTATTTTTACTTTAGAACATAGGTCGTAACACTGTACGACTAGGATACTTTCCGAGGGTTAAGCCTTACATACCTCGTTCGCCGTTTACCGATTAACTGGCGAGGTTCGGCTGGTATTCAGCTGTTCTTTCAAACTGTAATCACATTAATGGAAGAATAGAGCTATCTTCATTACTGAATTCAAAGAAAACAACAGCTTTATATATATACTGACAATTCTTCAACTTATCAAAGAAACGATTGAAAACTCATAGTTTCTCGGGAATCTCGAAGAGAGAAATACTTACTTTGAGCCTGGGATTATATTAACACTAGTTTGGAGCAATTCCAATCACTTGGGCTCAGCGGGACGACGATTCGCCGGGCGAATTTCAGGAAACTAACTCCGTAGTGATGCTCCCTGCATCCTTATACTTAGATACCCGAATTTAATTTGGATTTGGACGGCGTAATCGGATGAAAATAATATGAACCCTTCGTCCTTATCTCTATTTTGGTCGATCTATATGAGGAGATGATATAAAATTAAAGGGTGAGGCCTATATATACTTGAAGAAAAATACATAGAAACGTGGCACGTTGGCCAACACGCCATTTTGGCTTCGTGCCACATTGTCTAACACGGAGGTCCCAGCTCCGTGCCACTTTGTCCCTCTAGGCAGCGCGGTTCGGCCTCCTCTTGCGAAATTCCAACTTGACGCTCGTTCGGCCTTTCCCCGGGCCCTTTGCTCGCACATATGGAATTCTTAAACTTTCCACCAACATGCGAATAGGCCAACTACATTCTAGAAACTTACGGGGTGTAACATCCTTCCCCCCTTAAGAACGTTCGTCCTCGAATGTTAACTTCTGCTTGCAAGAACTTTAACTTGCAACTAATTATTCTAGAAATTTTGGCAGAGTCTCCCCTGTAATATGGACTATCCAAAAACCCTGAAATATAGAAATGTCTAATACAGGTACTCCACACAATACTATGGCATCCATTTCACAATAGAATGAAATCAATTATCTCACATAAACATGTATATAATGCAACTTATTACACAACAATGACAACATACCTCTAGATGTACAACTTGACTAAGTCTGAAATAATTTAGGATATCTGGATTTCCTATCACCTTCTGCTTCCCAGGTCATCTCTTCTCGTTTCTTATTTCTACCATACATTCTAACGGAAGCAATACCTTTAGTTCTCAGTCTAGGGGTATGTCGGTCTAGTATGGCTACTGGAGCTTCTTCATAAACTTACTCTGCAATGACTTGGACGTCTTTGACTGGAATGATCTGAGAGGGGTCTCCCATACGCTTCCTCAGCAATGATACGTGAAAAACTGGGTGAACGGATTCTAATTCTGGAGCTAATCCAATTCATAAGCCACCTGGCCTATCCTTCGATGGTCCTGATAAGGCCAAATAAATCTTGGGCTGAGCTTTCCTTTCTTACCAAACCTCATCACTCCCTTCATCGGTGAAACTTTAAGGAATACCCAGTCACCCACACTAAACTCTAGGTTTCTCCGCCGCACATCAGCATAAGATTTCTGGCGACTTTGAGCAGTCAGCAGACGTTCCCTGATAAGCTTTACTTTTTCCTTCTGCCCATTTTAACATGTCCAGGTTTTGCTCTACCTGCCTGAAGTTATACTGTAGAAGGCCTCCACTTTCATTTATGGTGGGCCTCGAGAGTCTGAGTTGTATATTCCACTTAACCACCAATTAGGGTGCAAGGAACTATGCTTATGTTAACATATGTCACCTTCTGTTCTAACATTCTTTCCTAAAATTTAGTCGTAGATTGCGCCCCTCCGTCGGAGTTTATCAAACACTGAGGCTCCACGTACTCCATCTACTTTTGGGTTATTTAACTTGACATAAGTCTTAATGTCAACATAACTTCATCTGGCGAGGCATGAATTGACCTCATTGGTCTAATTATATTGACTCAAATAAGGTCAGACTGCACCTGGAGTGAGATAACCCTATGACTGTATTCATATTACAATCTCTTATATTAGATAACTCGGTCCCTACTATTATACCTTTTCTGGCCTCTCACTGAGGCTCTGCGTCTATGATTTAATGATATTTTCTGTCCTCTTGTACCATCTCATTGAATTTTCGTTAAATTTTGGGAGCAACGAACACATGCACCTTAGCTATGGTCTGCTATTTTAAGTTCCACCACCCTTTGAATGTGAGGTCAACATCCAGATCTTGTGACCTTGCTTGTTGTTATATTGAAGTCCCGTGACAGTCTGTTGGGCCTCATTTCCAAGCTTCACTAGATTAGAGTCTCCGTGTTGGCACTCCCTTATCTTCCCCTTAGGTGGCTTACTGCAACATTCTAGGCTACAACCTTACTATCTCTTAACTGTTAGCCCAAGGCTTGGTCCTCAATATGCGATATTCTATCAACCTGGAGGTGATTCTAATTTCCCCCAAGTCTGATATTCATGCTTTTCTTCCTTACCTTCCTTAGACTGAGCTCTGGGGTTCATAGTATCTGCCTTACACTGTCAATAAGGTTACCGGCCAGGTCTCGGCCTATACTTCTTTTGACTTGCACTCGGATCCATTTTATTCATATGACCTCCCTGTCTTTCGATATCACAACTAAGATCATAACCATTATCTTGCAGGCATATCCTGCAATCATTAGCATGCTACAATGGATTCAGCCTTTTTCTCTGACTTAAACTTAACTATTACTAGGAATCTATCACTGATGGATTTCTTACGCATGGTAAGCTGCTAGTCTTACCCGCTCTTCTGACTTTTTACTGTGAATGTCTGGACAACTTACATAAACATTGGGGCTCTCTACCTATTCCGAACACTTTTTGGAGCTAACAAATCCAACTTTCTCTTACTTTTTACTCCGAGCATCATTGCCTTAATTCTTACGCCCTTTGCTATTCTAGAAACAAAACTATGAGGTAGGAATAGCCCTTTTTTTACCGCAATGAAATGGGAATATGGAACTGTACAACATTCGAAAGGATGGAGGTAGGGATCCTGCATTTCCCTCTCTTCCTCACATCCATCAGGTAATGTAATATTAACTTTTGCCTTGATTAGATCTTTTATATCCAATAGATAAGTCGACTCGTATATATGCTATGCTCCTGACTTCCTACTCTGAGGTTATAAAAATGAACTGGGGACGGTGTTGGTAGATGTATCACAGTGTGAGGTTCCTGGTACCTCGGGAAAGTATTGGAGAGATCAAGGATGTCCTCTCTCATCCTTAGGCTGACTATCTCCCAACTGTGGCATCTTAATGATACCTCCTCCTGTTGTTGTAGTTAACTTGCAACTGGCTGGTGTCTGTCTTATATTAAACATTACCCTAGACAGATATAACAAACAAAACTTAGGGACTTAACCCTATACAACTTTTCTCTATAGCACGATATGAAAAGAAGAAAGGGTAACCATCCTATCATGCCTCGCAGCCTCCTGCCTATCATATGTTGTGCACAATGTTCGGCTGTCTGATGACTACACGCAAGTGCACGTGGTCGAACAAGTAGTAAGTGGCTTAAGTAAGCCAAGTATCGATCCCACAGGGACTGGACT
>JACEIK010001349.1:175494-227747 GCA_018107945.1 Datura stramonium
GAGTATATCGATTGTATTAGGTTTGGGACCCCATTTGGTCCGAGAGTGTTTGGGAATGTCTACCTTGACAAAATTATCTACTTCTTGGATGCTAGTATTTTCTCAAAAGACGGACGATCTTATTCACCGTCTCCCAAGTAATGACAAGGTAGTGGAACAGAGTAAGGAAACAAGGTCGATAAGACTATTTAAGGACCTTCGTAGTGCTTGGAGACCCCGGCCAGCCAGACATTCAGTTTCTCCTTGAGATTCAGTCTCTACTTTGTCCCTAGATTATACTACAATTTCTTTTAGCCCCCGTTTCCAAGATAGGCAGTGACAGGTTGTGGTAAAAGCAAAGTTAAAAGAGCAACTTCAGGTTTGACACTTATTATATATGTTAGGTGGTTAAGTTGTGATTTTCACTTTCTTTTTTCTTCTGTGATATTTCCTAATGGTATGAATGGAAAGGCGGTATTGGAGTAAATCATAACTCCCATGGTAGTTTATTAATTTGCTTAGGGTTAGAAAAGTTACGTTAGAAAAGTTACCAATTTTATGGTACTAAAGCATGTATCATACGATAAATAGATGGAGTTGAGTAAGTACAGCTTTGATAAGAAGCAGCAATAGAAAGAGGATGTACATGAAAAATAGAATGTATGTTTATGATACAAGGCAAGGAAAAATTAAAGATGTTGTGGCTAAAGTTAATACACTGAGGTATAACGCTCATTCAAGGACGAATGATTTTAAGGGGGAGGATGTTACACCCTAATTTTTGATGATTATTTGATGGTTATATGTCATATTAAGGTAATTACGGGTCGTATGTTGTCCGTAGGTGAGTAGAGAAACATGTGAAAAGGGAAAAGCGAAGAGTATGTGAAGTTTGTAAATAAGGGTCAACTTTAAATGGACATATCTCCAAATATAATGATTCGTAGGTCCTATAGCCTATCAAATGAAAGATATTTGAGTCTAGTTTATAGTGAAAAAAACTCTATAAATTGCGTTCAGACAAAAGTTATGCTCGTTCAAGACAGCACCATCGGCCAGAAAAGCGCCCATGCGCGCGGCCGAGACAAAAAGAAGCGCGCGCGAAGGCACGTAGCACGGCGCCCACACGAGCACCGCCCACTCGTCTGTATGAAGTAATTTTGAGCTAGAAAGATCATTTATACCCGTTTCACCTCATTTTTTAAAAAATCCATAGAACAAGAGCTCTAGCCAATGGTGAAAAGATATCCTGTAAGAACCTGCCACGCTTCAAAATTGGGGTAGGGCACAACTAGCACTCGATTCATGATTGATCGAGAAGCCGGCTATATGACATCTGTAACTATAACACTTAGGCCATCCACGCCACCAAGTTACACCCCGTAAAATTCCTCGACATCGATGGCCTATTCGCATGTTGGTTAAGAGTTTGGAATGCCATACATGCTAGGAAAAGCCCTGGGAAAGACCGGATAAGAAATCACAACCATCACGCCTAAGGAGCCGGGCAGAGCCCCTCCGCGATGAAAACGTGTCACGGAGGGGAGGGCCTCCGTTGGCTCCGTGACACGTTGGCCCTATCCAGTTCAAGTATGTTTCCAAACTTCGGTTTATTTCATTAAGTTGCAATTAAAACGCATGGAAACAGGGAGAATGAGATATTTGATAATCCCCTTTCGATTACGCCTATCAAACACGGCCCAAATTCGAATTAACCTCGTGAGGCCGATATTTAGTAAGGTGGGAGCATTCCTACGGATTTAGTTTCTCGTGAAATTCGGTCGGCAAATCGTCGCTCTACCGAGCTAAGCAAGTGGAATTGCTCCAAATTATTGTCACATACCTGGGCCCTAAAGTGAGTATTTCTCCTTCCGACTTTCGAGAAATAGCGAGTTTTCGACCATTTTTCGATAAGACAAAGTTTGGGCTCTATATATTAAAAGTGATGTTTTCCTGCATTATTAGTGTATTTAGTTCTAATTGATATATGTAAATGCAGTTGGGAGAAATAGCCGAGTAATCGACCGATTCACCCGTTAGCTCAAACTGCCAAGGTATGTAAAGCTAATTCCTTTGGCAAGTTAGTAATCCAAGATGTGTGAGATAGAGGATATATAGGAGGAAAGGATCTCGTAATCCAAGAATCGAAACCCATGAGTTAGCAAGTGTGTTTTGAATTAGCAAGCATGTATAATATTATGAGATATGTTTAGAATAAAAGTAATAAAGCCAAATATCAAATAGCCGATAATATTCCGTATACAAGATAGTCGACAACAAGCTGGGATACAGTATAGCTGCATACCTGAGCATCAATTCCCAGAGTATAGTAGTATAATTCAAGACGAAAAGTATTAGTATAACACAGAAAAGAGTTCGTAATGAGAAATCAATAATGATAGTATTTTCAATTTAAACATGCTTGCTATATGTGATTATTGACGTTTGAGACTTATTTGTGTTATGAGGGCACCCTTGAGCGCCCCGCGCCCCGGGTTGGTAACTCGTGGTTTCCACCCACCGAGAGGGGTACTGTCACCCAAGGAGGGCATGCCGCTCATAGTAGGATCAAGATGGGATGAAGCTTTCCATATCTATAATGACCAAATATAGCAAGCATTTTTACTCCTTTTTGTGCGCTTTTTTGTTCTTGTGGGACAGACATGACATGCATTATTGAAGCATAGCTATTAGACATAAAGACAGAGTCCTTCAAGCTCAAACACGTAATTTATATCAGAGGCCATAGGCCCGAGCCGGGAGACCTGTGGGGCCTGTGAGAGGTGCTCGTAGTAAGTAGACGAGTGGAGTGACTATTTTTGGATGGTTTTGGCCTGGTAGTGGGTATAGATTGTTTGTTGGCTGGCACCTTCTGCTTATGGGGCTGGTGGTATTGGTCCTTGCTTGTTATATATATGTATATATATGTTATATATAGCTAATAGCCGCAGATCACCACGTCGATAGGTATGCCCTCGCCTTATTCTCGCACAAAAGTCTCGATCTTGCATTCTTCTACTTCTGGCGTATCCGTATTTCCTCCTATTCGCAGTTTCTATTATGTTGTTTATATTCGATGTGTTCGGCTACTTTGCATACTCGGTACTGGGCAGGCTGACACCTGTTCGCAATCGCATTACTTGCCAAATAGACAATTACAGACGCAGGAGCCGATCCCTCGTGATTCCATACAGCCTCACGAGTCATCGATCCTGTCATCCGAAAGGCCACTAGAGGTCTATTTCCTTCTTTGTTATACACATGGGTAGGTTGGGCCTCTGCCCACCATTTTATCGTAATTCATAGAGTCTTGCATTGTGTATATATATCTCTATGGCAGTTGTACCCTATTGTGGGGTCGCGTTCGTTTAGTTGTTTAGTGTTGGCCAAAAGGCCGGATTCCCGATAGTGCAGTGACCTTGCCGGTCACGTAGGATGTACGCATTCACCGTGCTTGAGTTAGAGATAACTAGACAAAGATGTGGCCTTGTCGGCCCGCATAGGTTCCCTTTTGCATGCCCTTGTTAGCCGATGTTAAGGCAAAGCATAGGCCCAATACTGAGGTCAGACATAAATGCTATATAGCCCGTTGATCCCAGAAATCTGAGATAAAGCCAACTGTGCACTGTATGTGCTAGGCTCGTAGGGTTTGTGCATCTGTGTCCTAATAAGGCACCAAAAAGCGCCATACCCTGTGGCGGGGCGTGATAACTAACGTCATAATCAACTGAGCAAAACCGGACCCATAATGTCAAAACAATATAAACGGTAAACAACTAAAATGCAAACCAAGGCAATTAGTAAAAGCAACCAACCAATAATAAGTCAGAGGCCATTAAACTTAATAACACCATACACACTAAGTCCACAAAGCCTCTAAAGAGTAAATCGACTGATGGTCAACAAGGCTCCGACCTACCCATAACCGCATCTCAAAACTCAAGCACAAATAACTAAGCCCTAGTCTGTGAAGAAAGGAGCATACCAACCATCCGCTGATCTCAAGAACTCGCTACTCAAATGGCCATCCCGATTCTACCCGCACCTGCGTACGAAAGCAGTCCCCAAGCAAGGGGACATTAGTACGAATGAAATGTACCGGGTATGTAAGGTCAAAACCGTAACTATGAGATAACAATCCCGTAATATCTAACTTAGCACATAAACATATGTTATAATACACCTGAACCCCAACAACTTGTAATTGATATCAACTTATTATAACATAACTAAACTCAAGATAATCGAACAAGAATAAGGAATGGTAATAACTGAATCCTAGAACCGAAAACTGATAATAACTTCTATAATGCGATGAAAATACCAATAAATTCACAAGAAGAAACTATAATTGTAATGCCAATGACCAACAAACCGCAAATCCATATATATTACTCGCCTAAATGGGTGTAATCGCTAATCGGGTAAAATAAAAATATTCCGCTATGTACCACACTGTGGGTAAAATAAAGATCTCCACCGATGTGCCATATCGGGTAAAATAAAAATATCTCCAAATTTTGGGCAACATCTGTGGTAAAATAAAAACATCTCCACGGTACAATTGTGGTAAAATAAAAATGTGTCTAGTCGGTGCAATACCGGGTAAAATAAAAACATCTCCGTACCGGGTGCAATACCTGGTAAAATAAAAATATCTCCAGCCTGCAACACTGTGGTAAAATAAAACATCTCAAATTAAGGTACACTCGGTAAAAACAAAAATATCTCCAATCCAGGTGCTACACCGGGGTAAAATAAAAATACTCTCAATCATAATCATTAATGGAGCCGATAAAGCTTATATTGGGTCAATTTAATACATGTAGCACGAAAATGACAAATGCTTAATCAGGGTGGTAATCGGTCTCTTTCGTAACATATAAATACAAGTGAGAACATATACCATGTAAAATTAGAAAGTGGGCACATATATCACGTAAAGTCACAAATTATATACAAACATGTCAACTTAGTAACTCCGACTGCACCTTCCGTGAGGTTTAGCCAACATAAGAATTTTACGTCTTACAAGCAATGTCCTATAGATAGTCTTACCAATTTAACGTATCGCTTGAGTAGAAGCACATAGATTCCCATTTTTATACAATCCTTTGACATCTGGGAACTACATATATATACCGCAACATAGGGTTCCTTTTACATGTATTGACAACTACACTGGAATTTCATTGCCAAACTTATCACGTCGACGAGCACATGCAGCTCTCAATTCATTTGACTTATTTGCAGGAAAACATGGGGTTTATAATAACTTGAAGCTTTGTTGTTAGAATCGCTAACATATATGTAAAGCTTAGAGCCAATTACATATATAAAATGTATGAGAATTTCCGTCTAACGAATAAACACGTATTTAGTTAAATTGAGCGACCTCTAGGTGACTTCCTCGGGATTAAAAGTTATAAGCTCAACTGAAAAAAATTTTCATAGTTTGTGCTTATACTTACTTAGATATTCGAACATTGGTACATGGGACAAATCACTTTCCGATTTTAGGGGAATTCAAATGAAAAACTCAATAAGAGCTAAAACATACGTATCACTTGAATATAATGTACAAAAATTCAACTCGTATGTTATAATAAGAAAATATATGTACATTAAGATTTACTTTAAATACATATAAAGTGACTTAAGTTCTAGCCGGTACGCAACTTCAAATACTTAACTAAGACATTAGCATGATTCTCGGAATATGATCTCTTGAAAAACTTCTTAGCATAATACACATCAACATAAACTTGGACTCGAATAAATTAATTGAAAGTATGATATTTGGATTTGTTCAACTTGAGAATTCATAAGCAACTCTCCAAGTGCTGCCTTTTATAGGCAAATAAAGACTTATAAACATAATTTGTATGCCGCTGGATTGACTTTCACAACTTGTAATTAAACGAGGAGCTCAAGAAAGCTTTCATCATTTAAAATGGATTAGAAGCTCCTATCACCCTTTTCGGTCATGGAAAACAATTCTAAACACTTATAATCGATAACTTAACATAAACGTTTAGGGATATAGCAGAGCTCTTTAACTTAAGTTACAATTTTACAACTGTTCAACTCTAGTTGATTTATACAAGGTCGCCACCTAATACTCATTATATCATTACCATATAAAGTATTTATATTAATTATTTAACTTAATTCCTTGTCGACTCTTAGGAGGTTCAATATAGCGCAAGAGTTATAGTAAATTTTACGGCGACACTCTTAAGACAATTCTTGCTGTTCTAGCGTCTAACTTGAATGTAGGAATAAGCATAAATATATACTCTTTTTTCATAACCTTCTAACATTAATAAACTTTGTATAACCTTCCCAAAAGATGGTTTCATGGAAATTATCAATAATTTTCACATTCGAAGTTCTATCTTTCAAGTTCAACGTGACGCTTTGTTCAAAGTCGCTAACTAGTCGGGCTAGACAAAGGGAGAGAAATCAAGGAATCTTCATTGACAGTGGTGTATAACTATTGTAAGAAATTTTCATTCGTTGTTCCTCGCGCTAATTTTTTATTTAGCTTAAATTGTTTTCTAGCGTTAAGTTCATTTGTGTCATCTTCTTCCTTTATACAAATTTCACACAGTCAACTAGACTTTGAACACATTTTATATATCACATGCATGAAATAATATAAAGGACTGCATCACCGGTGCCCATGCCGAGGGGATTTCTGCACTGACACAACTACAACCATAATCATAAACAATACGCCTTCCACTTCACATTCGTTCACCTGAAGCATATTTAGCTCTCCATGTCTTCTATGAAGTATTTCTGTAATACCTTGGGTAGAATCATGTATGCCTCAAAAGAGGAAACACAAAGCATAGGAACATTTGCCCATCAACAACAAGATTTTGTGCTTGGAAAAATAAGAATACGGTGCCTTTACATACCTTGGAACGCCGATCAATTTTGCCGAAAATATTTCTTTCAACCTTAATCCTTAAGGATCCTTCCATGTACAATTTACAAACCCACAAGAATCTCATACTTCACCAAAGTTTTCGAAAAATTGGGCAGCAACATGCCACAAAGACACAAAGAAACAACAACATAATACTAATAAATATCAAGTTATAAACTCTCATAAAACTTAAAGAAATCAAAAAGGGAATTACTTAACCTTCTTAGAGATGGACAAGCAAAGTAGGAGTAAACCCTACAGCCTCCGCCTAGAATCATCTAAAACGCAGCAATACCACAATCAACCACAAGACAACAAACATGCATGACTTCCCTTCCAAGGTTCTCTTATCAAAGCCCAAAAGAGACAAGAGTGAAGTTTATTACCCGGGGATCTCTTTTCACCATGTGATAGGGATTTGAATCTTCCAATTCTATAAGAAAATCAACTAAACGGAGTAAAAATGAGCTTCTAGCTCAATTTTACTCATATAGGTGGGATGGAGGTAGTTTGGCGCGCCTGGCAGCCACGCATGCGACATGCTCCCCCGCGCACGCGCTCGTCGTCTGTCTTTCTACGTCGCGTACAGGGCGCTTTCTATCGGGTTGCGCCGGTCTTCAAAACTGTACACGTTTTTTTCTCTCGAACTCCGATGGAAGAGCGGTTCTTTTAACTATAAACTATACTAAAATCTTTAATTTTATAGGCCATAGGACCTCTGAATGATTAAATATTTGGAAATGTGTCCATTTAAAATTGACCCTTATTTACAAACTTCACATACTCTTCGCTTTTCCTTTTGCACATGTTTCCCTCCTCACCTACGGACAACATACGACCCATAATTCTCTTAATATGACATATAACCATCAAATAATTATCAAAAAAATTCGGGCAACATCCTCCCCTTAAAATCATTCATCCTCGAATGAGGGTTATACCTCTAGAGTCGTAACTTTTAGCCATAACATCTTTAACTTTTCCTTGCCTTGTGTCATAAACATAAATTTTATTTTTCGTAGCACATTCTCTTTCTATTGGCTTATCAAACCGTATTACTAAACTCCACCTATTTGTCTGACGTATGGATAGACATGCTTTAGTACCATAAAATCTAGAACTTTTCTAAACCTAAGAAAATTAATAAACTACCATGGGAGTTATGATTTACTTCAATACCTCCTTTCCATTCATACCATTAGGAGATATCGTAGAAAAAAAGTGAAAATCACAACTTAACCACTTAACATATTGAATCAGTGTCAAACCCGAAGTTTCTCTTTACCATTTCTTTTAACCGAAGGTACAACATGCTGAAGGATCAATAACTCTACATCCTCTTATCTCTACCCGACCGAAACTACAGAGGGGTCAATCCTCCCACACAATAATTCCCGACTAGAACTTGGAGGAACTATGGTACGAGGAATAGAAACCTCGCTTTGAGCCTCTAATCTATTTCTCGAATCGGTAGAAGGGGCGATTAGACCTCAAACATCAGGGCCAATAAATCTCGTAGCAATCTTTCTTACTCCAGTTGAATTTTAAAACATAAGCACGATATAGATTTAACACCCTCTTACATCTTTGCTCTATAGCACGCTCTATTAATGGTGCGAAACAACTCCTAAATGCCCCGTAGCTCGACAGGCATGGTGCTCAACATACCTATAAGCAAGATTTACTAGAAACGTCTTTCACCCTAGATACGACTTCGCCCGATACCAAGTCTTTCATGCCCCAAAACTGGGGTAGGGAGCAACCGGCACTCGATCTATGATTGATCGAGAAGTCGGATATATGAAATATGTAACTATAACACTTAGGCCATCCGTGCCACTCCTGCAGCCATAATCAACTGGAGCACAACCTGACCCATAATATCTCAACAATATAGGTTAAACAACTGGGAAATGCAAATCCAAGGCAATTAGTGTGCTAAATAAAGCAACAATAAGCCGACGAGGCCACAAACCGAATAATAACATCGTACACAATAAGTCCACAAAGCCTCTAAAGAGTAAATTGACTAATGGTCTTAATGTGGCTCCGAACTACCCATAACCGCAGATCTCAAAACTCAAGCATAAATAACTAAGCCCTAGCCTGTGAAGAAATGAGCATACCAACCATATGTTGATCTCAGCCAACCGCTACTCAAATGGCCATCCCGACTTCTACCTCGCACTTGCGGCATGAACGTTGTGTCCCCAAGAATGGGGACGCGCACAAATGAAATGTACCGGTATGTAAGTCTCGAAATTGTAACCATGAGATAACAATCTTGTAATAACTAACTTAGCACATAAACATATAAAGGATAAATATAACCCGGAACTCGCAACTCCGTAATTGATATCAACTTACTATAACATAACTAAACTCAAGATAACCGAACCAGGAATAAGGAATGGTAATAACCCAGAACTAGAAACTAAAACCCGATAATAACTCTATAATGATGAAAATGCAATTAAGAAATTCATAACATGAAAGTATAACTGTAATGCTAATGACCAACAAATCGTAATAATACCATATATAAATTCTCGCACAATGTGTGTACCACACCGGGTTAAAATAAAAATATCTCCAAATGTTGTACAATTAGGTAAAATAAAAGATCTCCAGCCGATGTTCCATATCGGGGTAAAATAAAAATATCTCCACCAAGCAAAGTAATATCTAGGTAAATAAAAACATCTCCACTGTGTGCACAATTGCAGAAATAAAAACATCTCAAGTCGGTGCAATACCGGTAAAAATAAAAATATTCTCAATCTTAATCACAATTTGTTTCTATGGCTTATACTTAGTCAATTTAACACATGTAGCATTGTAATGACAAATGCTTACTATGTGGTTGTAATCGGCCTCTTTCATAATATATAAATACAAGTGAGACCATATGTCACAAAATTAGAAAATGTGCATATACATCACGTAAAGCTATCAAACAATATACAAACATGTCAACTCAGAAGGACTAATTTTGACCTTCTCAGAGGTTTAGCCAACATAGAATTTTAGAAGACATACAAGCAATGTCCTATAGATAGTCTTACCAATTTAACGACGCTTAGAAGCACATAGATTCCTATCTCTATACAACTTTGCATTTGGGAACTACATCTATATACGCCCATTGTGGTGGTTCCTTTACACATATCGACAACTATACCTGGAATTTCATTGCCAAACTTATCACGTCGATGTGCACATGCAGCTTCAGTTCATTTGCCTTATTTGCAGGAAAACATGGACTATAACTTGGCAGCTTGAGTTATTTTCATAACGCTAATATATACATAGAGCCGAGAACCGAATTATATATATACAATGTATGAGACTTCTTTCTAATGTATAAACTCGTATTTAGCTAGCTGAGTGACCTCCAAGTGACTTCCGGATTTGAAGTTCTAAGCTTAACCTATCATTTTCATAGTTTGTGCTTATACTTACTTATATATTAGGAACATTAGTACATGGGAGAATCACTTTCAATCTTATGGAATTCAAATGATAACTCAACAAGAGCTAAACATAAAGATGCATCACTTGAATATAATGAACAAAAAAATTCAACTCTATGTTATAATATGAATATAATGTACATTAAGACTTCTTTATGGAAATACATATAAAGACTTAAGTTCTTAGGCTGGTACGCAACTTCAAATACTTGATCGAGACATTAGCATGACTTCTAATATGATCTCTTGGAAACTTCTTAGCATAATACACTTCAACATAACTTAGGACCGGAAGACATT
This sequence comes from Datura stramonium, assembly GCA_018107945.1. Taxonomy (NCBI): domain Eukaryota; kingdom Viridiplantae; phylum Streptophyta; class Magnoliopsida; order Solanales; family Solanaceae; genus Datura; species Datura stramonium. The sequence continues at coordinate 186,184 of JACEIK010001349.1, forward strand.
ACCCTCGAGAATATTTGATTTGGATTTGTTCAACTTGAGAATTCATAAGCGACTCCAAGTACGCTTTATAGGATAATAAAGACTTATAACCATAATTCGAATGCCGCTGATTAATTTTTATACTTTGTAATTAATCGAGGAGCTCAAGAAAGCTTACATCATTATAAATGGATTAGAAGTTCTAATCACCCTTTTCATCATGGAAGACAATTTCAACGCTTATAATCGTTAACTTAACATAAACGTTAGGGGTATAGCGTAGAGCTTCTTCCACTTAAGTTACTATTTTACAACCGTTGAACTCTTAGCCGATTTATACAAGGTCGTCCTAATACTCATTATATGATTACCACATAAAGTATTTATATTAATTATTTAACTTCATGCCTTGTCGACTCTCAAGAGTTTCAGATAGCGCAAGAGTTACAATAAATTGACACTGCACTCTAAAGACAATTCTTGTTGCCCTAGCGTAACTGAACATAGGAATAAGCATAAATATATACTTATTTCGTATAACCTTCTAACATTTATAAAATCGAAACTAAAATACATATAAAAAAAATAAAAAAAATAAAAAATATCAATAATTTTCTACATTCGAGTTCTATCTTTCTAGTTCAACGTATCGGTTTGTTCGAAAAAATTGTTAACTACTCGCTAGGACAAGGAGAGAAATATGGAATCTCCCATTGGCCTTATAGTTCTTAGAACATGTTCATAAGAGGATGTATAACTATTGTAAGAAATTTTCATTTCATTGTTCTCATTTACCCTTATTTAGCTTAAAATTGTTTTCGCCGTTAAGTTCGTTTATGTGTCGTCTTCTTTCCCTGTATACAAATTTCACATAGCAACTAGACGTTTGAACACATGTATTTTATATCACATGCATGAAATAATATAAAGGAACAGCTCATGGTGCCCACGTTGAGGGGACTTCGCACTAGATTTACAACTACAACCATAATCATAAATAATACGCCTTCCACTTCACATTCGTTCACTGCAAGCATATTTAGCTCTTCATGCCTTCTATGAAGTATTTCTAATACTTTGGGCAGAATCATGTATGCCTCAATAGGAACACAAAACATAGGAACATTGGCCAAATCAACACCAAGATTTCGTGCTTGGAAAATAAGAAAATGGATGCCTTTACATACCTTGGAACGTCGACTCTAATTTTGCCGAAAATCTTCCTTTCAAGCTTACTATTTAAGGATCCTTCCAAGTCCAATTTACAACCCAACAAGCAGAAAATCTACTTCCCAAAGCTCTGGAAAAATTGGGCAGCAACATGCCACAAAACACACAAAGAAACAACAACACAATACTACAACATTCTCCAAGTTATAACCTCATAAACTTAAAAGAAATCAAAAAAGGGAATTACTTACCATTTCTTGGATATGTTATCATCTAAAGTAGGAGTAAACTCCTACCGTTTCCTCTTCCCGTAATCATCTAAAAACGCAGAAAGACCACAATCAACCACAAGACAACAACAAGTCATGACTTCCTTCCAAGGTTATCTTTTCAAAGCCCAAAAGACAAGAGTGAGGTTTAGACACCGGGATATCTTTTCACCATATGATAGGCTTTGAATTCCCTTCGAATTCTGAAAAAAATGAACTAAAACGGAGTAAAATGAGCTTTCTAGCTCAATTCTACTTCATATGTCGGGGCTAGAAAGGGTTTTGGCTACGCTCACATGGCAACGCTGGCACATGTTTGCGCGCGCATGCGCCCGCTACTCGGCCCGGACGCCAACGCGCATGGGCGCTTTTCTAGCCGACGGTGCTGTCTTCCAACGAGCGGTTTTTTTCAATATAAACTAGACTGAAATATATTTCATTTGATAGGCCATAGGACCTCTGAATTATTATATATTTTGAGATATGTCCATTTAAAATTGACCCTTATTTACAAACTTCACATACTCTTCACTTTTCCCTTTGCACATGTTTGCCTTCTCACCTACGGACAATATACGGCCCATAATTCCCTTAATATTACATATAACCATCAAATAATCATCAAAATAATTCGGGGTGTAACATCCTCCCCTTAAAATCATTCGTCCTCGAATGAGGGTTATACCTCGGTAGCTATAACTTGGCCATAACATCTTTAACTCTTCCTTGCCTTGTGTCATATTCATTCTATTTTTGGTGAGCACATTCTCTTTCTATTGTCGCTCTATCAAACCGTACCTCAACTCCATTCATTTGTCCCATTTATGATAGACATGCTTTAGTACCATAAAATCTATAACTTTTCTAAACCTAACCAAATTAATAAACTACCATGGAAGTTAATATTTACTCCAATACCTCCTTTCCATTCATACCATTAGGAGATATCACAGTAAAAAGTGAAAAACACAACTTAACCACTTAACATATTGAATCAGTGTCAAACCCGAAGTCGCTTTTTCCATTGCTTTTAACCCAAGGTACCACTGTGTTGATGGATCAATAACTCTACATCCTCTTATCTCTATCGACCAAAACAACGGAGGGGTTGAATCCCCTCCCACAATAATTCACTAGAATTTGGAGGAACTATGGTACGAGGAATAGGAAACTCGCATTAGCCTCCAATCTATTCTCGCATTGGCAGGAGGGCGATTAGGACTCTTTCAAACATATGGGCCAATAAATCTCGTAGCAATTTGCCTTACTCAAGGCGAATTTTAAAACATAAGCATGAATTAGATTTAACACACCTCTTACATATTTTCTATAGCACGATCTATTAATGAACAAGTGAAACAACTCCTAAATGCTCCCGTAGCTTCCCCGGATTATAAGTATGGTACAACATACCTATAAGCAAGACTCTACTAGACAGGCTTGCTGATTCCCTAGGATACGACTTCGCTCTAATACAAAGTCTTTCATGCCCTAAAACAAAGGGGTAGGGAACCTGCACCTCGATTCATGATTGACGAGAAGCCGGCTATATGACATCTCGTAACTACAACACTTAGGCCATCTGTGCCACCTATCATAAACAACCACAACCGGACCCATAATGTCTCAACAATATAGGGTAAACAACTTAAATGCAACTAGGGAAATTAGTGTAAGCAAACAAAGCAACAATAAGTCGATTTGGTGTCATCATAAACTTAATAACACCGTACACACTAAGTCCACAAAGCCTCTAAAGTGCAAATCGACTGATGGTCGAAACAGGCTCCGATCTACCCATAACCGCATCTCAAACTCAAGAATAAATAATTCAAACCCTAGCTCCAGAAGAAAGGAGCAGCTCAACCGTTGATCTCATGAACTACTACTCAAATGTCCATCCCGACCTCTACCCGCACTCCGCGACACGAACGCAGTCCCTCAAGAACGGGAGGTCAAGACAAATGAAATGTACCGGTATGTAAGGCGTAACCGTAACCATGAGATAACAATCCGTAATACCAATTTAGCACATAAACATATAAAGGATAAATATAACCAGGAACTCTACAACCTGTAATTGATAACAACTTACTATAACATAACTAAACTCGTGGATAACCGAACTGTGAATAAGGAATGGTAAATGTACCGGAATCCCGGGAAACCGAAACCCGATAATAACTCTATAATGCGATGAAAAGGCAATTAAGAAATGCACAAGAAGAAACTATAACCGTAATGCCAATGACCAACCAACCGTAGAATCACAAGAGGAGTAATGAGTCATTTTAAGTGCCCGTAAGGAGGCAGAAATTCTCCCTGGGCCGGTAATGAATGGAACCCACGACTACTGGATGAAGGTACGAGTGATGGTGTGACTCAAGTCCAAATGCGGTGGTTCATCATAGGAAGTGACGGAGGAAGTAAATGTGATTGTTGTATGGAGTAATCAATTGTTCTATTGAGTCATTATCATTGGACAAGAGAATGTAAGAAATGGTGGAAGGAAGTAATGGGTGGGTACCATGTCGTGGTATGAAAGGACGACACATGGTATCGATTGCGGTCATTGACAATGCAAAATTTCTAGACTTTTTATTAAGGGTATTTTCATAATTCCTAAGCTCTAAGGTCCTAAACAACGTCATTTTAAGATCAGTTAGAAGGGTTTTAAGAGTGTTAAACTTATCCTAAGCCTTAGCATTCCATGCATGCAAGTTAGAGTTCTTCCTTGGAGATCAAGCTTGAGGAATTCCCCAATTTTTCACCAATTTCCTTTAGGATTTCAAAGAGGGGAGTGTAAATTAGATTTACCCGTACGTGAGTATATGAATGAGATTTTCACTCTCATGCTAAATTTTTTCAATTTCATAATTCTTAAAAATACAAAAGAGTTCAACGAAGACAAATTTTAATATTATTAATTTTTTAAAATTCTCTATGATCTATCTATTGGTCAATTCCTTAAAGTATCAAATCATGTTTCTTGATCTATGGGAAGATTTATAACCAATATGAATATTAATTTCATAGTTTCAAATTTTAATTAAATTATGCCCAACTATTTAAGCTCAAATAGTCAAGTTATGATTCTATTATGATCTTGATTTTCTTAAGCCCTAAATTATGATTTATGATTATTGACATATGCTTTCCTGTAATTCACCATGAGTTATGAATATCAAGTATATGTACTTCACAAGTATAATACCCAGAAAATCCTAAGATTAGATGTGGGAGTTGAAACTGAGAAAAGAGAGTTTTCAAGCTGTGTAACAAAATGAGTCATCCAAAGGACTCTGTCAGAACACCACGAGCCAAGCTGACTCATGGGGAGGGGTATGGGAATTTTCAAATTTGGGTGACCAGCTGTGTGTGACTAAGTGTGGTCGCACCACACCAAGTTAGGTCAATCATGGTCAAGGGTGGTTTGAAGGATAAAGTAAATGCTGTTGTACCTAACAGGTCATCACCATGAATCATGTACACCATGAGTCATGGTGTCCCCCGTGGTGACCTCGTAGGGGATTTGGCAAAGGCAGTACGAGAAGGTGACCACAAGTCGTGGTCAGTTGGCATGAGCCGTCCAAAGACCTCGTTGGGACTCCGGCGCATTTTTTCCCTCCGAATTTATTATGGGAATTTCGTAATTCCTAAGTTCCTAAGGCCTAAATAACGTCATTTTGAACTTAGAATAGTGTTTATTAAGAAGGGTTAAGTCGTTTTAAGCCTTTTCCAATTCATGCAAGAAAGCTTAGAGGTTTAAGGAGTGATCAAGCCTATCATCTTCTGCTGTTCTTCCCCAAATTTCCAATTGGGCAATCTAGGATGTTGTGAAATCATATCTATTCGTGTATGTAAGGCTATGAATGGGTGCACTGTCCACACCCATGCCCAATTCTCTCAATTCAGAAATTCTAATTGATGAATCTATGGGGTTTTTACCTAACATGTGAATTTCCTAAGTTTCAATCATGTGTATGATCTAAGCATGTTTCTAATGTTGAATTATGATTAATGGGAAGATTTTACAATATTTTCAATTATAAATTATGTTTTCAATTTTTATAAATTATGATGCCCATCCGTGAAAGTTCATGAAAGTTGATATTTTATGAAATATGTATTCAAGCATGATGTGATGTTTATGAAGAAAGTATTATTTAGAATTACTCATGTCTATGTTCATGTTTTCAAATGATCAAGTCTATGTCAATCATGTTTAAGCATTGGGCAAGCCCATATGATTCAAGTATGTTTCATGATGGTTTAAATTTTTGCCTTAGCCAACCATGGACAAGTGGTTTGGGACCCACTATTTCTACCAGGTATGGTTTGCTTCATGCCTCAGCGTTATGATCATGGTTTATGCAATTCATGTTATGACTCACTTCATGATAGATTATGGTTTAACATCATTGAAAATGACGGAGAGACATGCATGTTTTGGGAGCAGGTTCTAGCACCAACTAGGCTAAGGGTCATTCAACCCTATGCCTTAACCACGTACAATGTAGGTATGTTAAGACTATTTTGGGAACTCCCCTGTGAGCTTCCCCTACTTCCAAGGGGCCTTCTCAACTTTATATCGATATCATGGTAGCATCCTTAGCCTTAGAAAAGCTTTGGATGGTTCTACCTACTTAAGTGTGATAGTCGGGACCACGTAAACTCTATTGCGGTAGTTTCGATTATATGAGGAGTCTCTCATTGTTCCTCATGATTTAAGTTATGCATGTCTATCAAGCCATTATATTATACTTTGTGTTTGTCTAATGTTTAGTTTTACTTATGATTATCGGGCTGCATTTGGGCTGCCCGATTCACGCTATGATATTCAGCTATGTTCGTATCATGATTTCGTAGTAGAATGCAAAGCCTACTCTAAGAATATTATCTTGATTATGTTTTATAATATGCATGATTTATGATTTTACTTACTTAGTATTTTACTTACTTGCATGCTCTGCATATCTCCACTACCGATCCCATACTTTAGGATGTATCATTTAATGATAAAGGCTCGATATTCGTGCTTAGTCCCACCACTCAATTAGATTTCGAACTTAGCATTTCTCAATCACTAGAGTCATCATCTTCTCGAGGGGTCTCTTCTTATCGCTTAGATTTCATATTTCCAATATCGACTTTAGTGAGTTAGTTGGGTCTTTTCCCCATCATCTCACAAGATAAAGCTCTTTTCTTACATAGTAGGTGTTCAAATTTTCGATCTTATGTATTTATTCAAAACATGTTATGTTATGTTTAGACTTCTTCTATGTAAATTATGTGTTAATCTTTCATTTTATTTGTGGCTGGATTTAGATGTTATGTTCATGACATGGGCCGACTTGGAGCATCTCGGAGTTCTATTCCCGTGTCTCGATCCAAAGCTCATGTTTGGGTCATGAAAAACTTGGCATCGTGAGCCTTAGGCCTTGGAAGTGTCCTAGGTGTTCGAAAGCCGTGTTAAGTAGTATATTTTTCATGGGTGTGAAGCGTGCCACACTTATGACGAAGTGGCTACGAGATCGCTAGGAATGTTCCCTTCTGCTGATCTATATCATGCGATGAAATACCTCTCTCTCCATCTAACTCATGCTACACGCGTTTGTAAAATCATGACTCCTCATCGAGTTAAGGAAAGAAGAAATGGAAAAAATGGCAAATGGAGATGGGCACCCGTGAGGCTCCCCCATCCCATGAGGAGCATGTACCCAAACGGTTTCCCACGTTGAGTCTGGGCAACCATACGTATGTTAGCTCAGGCTTTGACAACCTATATCAAGCAATAGGCCATCGCGCATGTCCTCGTAACGGGAATGCGGTGGCTACAAGAGTTAGAGATTTTCTATTAATGAACCCTCTGGAGTTTCTTGGATAAAAGGTGGACGAGGATCCACAAGGAATTAACATGAGGTTCCTCAAGATCACTCAGACTGCGAGGGAGACCGTAGGAGTGTGTAAGCCGATCTAGCCTTGCATCGCTGGAAAGGGTTTGCACATCACCGTTCAAGCAATGAAGGATACTAGGCAGTTGGAGCAGCCCATATTAGTTGGGATGAATTTCATGTTGCTTTTTTGGGTTGGTTCTTCCCCCGGTGAGACGTAGGATCAAACCGTAAGAGTTTGTGAATCTAAAGCAATGGAATATTAGTCAGAGTACGCCTTGGAGTTCACTCTGTCTATCCAAGTATGCACCCGAGATGGTGGTGGATTAGATAGCTCCAAAGGAGCCGCCTACAAGGGTTAGCATGATTACCTACTCAAGGATAGCAGGACTGCGATGCTTCATCGTGACATTGACTTTGCTCGACAGTCCTATACGCCGAGCACTGGAGGCTGGCGCAGACAGTAAGCTGGAGAGAGAGGCCAAGAGGGTCGTGGACTCATAGCCTCAAAATCTCCTAGTAGAGACCTAGTTGGCATAGCTCGCCACTCACACTGCAGATCTTCACCCACCAACTTCGGCCGAGTGTGCCAATCCGCATCTAAGAGCGATCAGAGGGAACAAGCATCGCCATGGTACAGAAGCAGATACGTAGACAAGCCCTACAGAGTGTAGTAGATAAGGGCCGAGACACGTAGGTTTGTGCTTAGAAGGTTCTGCTTGTTTCGTACGTGGAAGCCCGAACATATGATTACAGATTACCCAAGAATGACAGTGGTCATGATTGGGGCCGAGGCCCGCCTCCAGCCTCAATGTACCCACCAAAGACGCCCAACTCAAAGAAGGGGCATCTACTTGTGCTGGTGGTGGTAACGCTTAAAACAGTTCTATGCTTTAGCACCTCTCTAGGAGTAGGAGGTCTCCCTGCATATAGTCACTAGTATACATAAGTATTCCACCTTGATGTATCTGCAATATTAGATCCGTGGGCTGGCTTTATCTTTGGTGACACCCTATGTTGTTAGTAGTTTCCTTGAGGTCACTCCTGAATCTTGCCGCACTTTCCTCGCCTCTACTACACTGGTGATTTAATTATAGCTAGATGGGTACATAGAATTGCCATGTTACAAACTCCCTTCGTAAAGTCACCTCGCAGATTTAGCAGAGTTGGAGCCACGACGATTTTGATGTTATCCTCGACACGGATTGGTTATATGCATGTTATTCCTCAATTATAGAGCCCATGCGAGAGTTCAGGATTTCCGGTGCCTACCTTAGAGGAAGGGTAGTTTAGTTGTTCAGTAGGTCACTTCATTTCCTACCTTAAGGCCGAAAGATGATTTCTAAGGGTCAGGTGTGTACCATCTAGTTAGGGTTAAGGATGTTACGTTTGAAACCTTGACTATCCAAACAGTTACCGTAGTGTGTGAGTACCCATAAGTGTTCCTGGCATTATCTAATGTAACCCCGAGCGGGAGATCGATTTTGGTATTGACCTTTTTCGATACGCAACTTATATATACTCCTCCTTATAAAACCGCCCTTAGCCGAGTTAAGGAGTTGAAGGAGCAATTGAAAGACCTCTTAGACAAGGGCTTCATCAGACCGACCAAATCCCCATAGGATGTACCAATTCTCTTTGTCCGCAAAAGGATGGTTCTCTTCATATGGCTTACTGGATTATCTGCAATTGAACAAAGTTACCATCAAGAACAAGTAGCCTCTCCCCAAGATTGATGATATATTTGACCAGCTTCAGGGTGTTAAGTGCTTTTCAAATATGGATCTTAGATCCGATACTATCAAATGGGTTCGAGAGAGAGCGATATTCCGAAGACAACCATCAAGACTCCGTATGGTCATTACGAGTTTGTAGGTATGTCTTTGGACTAACGAATGCCCCAACTCTTGGGACGATGAAATGTGGTGTTCAAGCCTTATTTGGATATGTTCATTATTGTTTTCATAGATGACATCCTTATATACCTCTGAGCTGTAGAAGGACCATGCCCCTTATTTGAGGGTGGTGCTATAGACTCTAAAGGATCATCACTTATATGTTAAATTCAACAAATGTGAGTTTTGCTGAATTCAGTAGCTTTTTGGGTCATGTAGTATCAAGTGAGGGTGTCTCCAAATGTGTACTTTCAAAAGATAGAAATGTGAAGAAATTGGCCTAGACCGTTGAATCCTTTGGATATCAGGTTTCCCTGGGTTTAGGTAGCTATTATCGGAGATTTGTTGAGGGTTTTCATCCATTGTAGCACCATTGGCTAAATCGACTCGAAGAAAGTGAAGTTTCAATGGTTAGAGGCTTGTGAGAAGAGTTTCCTAAAGTTGAAGACTCGACTACCTCAAGACAAGTGTGGACCCCACGAGGGTACCAATGGGTTTGTGGTATATTGTGACACTTCGAGGATCGACCTTGGTTGTGTATTGATGCAAAGAATACAGAAAGTTATAGCCTATGATTCCAGGTAAAATAAAGTCCGTGAAAAGAATTATCTTACCACATGATCTGGAATTAGCGGCGGTAGTATTTTCACTTTGAATATTTGGAGACACACTACTTGTACAAAAAGGTCCATGTAGATGTGTTTACTGACTACAATAGCCTATAGCACGCTTATCCGTAAGGATCTAAACTCACTGTTAAGGTGGTTTGGAGCTACCAAAGATTATGATATGATTGTTCTGTACTCATCTCGAAGGCATTATGGTGGTAAATGCTATTAGCAGGTTTTCCATGCAGAACGTGTCCCATAGATGAGGAGAGAAGAAGCAGGAAGGATGTACGTTTGAAAGCTGTATGGCTAGGAGTCCATCTTGTTGACTCAACCGATGTCGGTGTCTCTTGTTTAGAATGGGTCGAATCATCTTTTGTGATCGATGTTAAAGCTAGAAAATATGAGGATCCTATTTTGGTGAAACGGGAAAGAAGTCAGTTTCCGTAATCAGAAGGTAGAAATTATCTCCAAAGGGAGAGATGTCGTGCTTCGATATTAGGTCATTTGTCCTGCTCGGATGTTGATGATTTAAGAGGCCGATTTTTCTCAAGCTCATGGTTCCAAATATTCCATACATCCGTGTGCCACCAAGATGCATCGTGACCTATGAAAATTCTATTGGTGGAATGCATAAAGAAGGCATAGTAGAATTTGTGGCTAAGTTTTCAAATTGGAAATAGTGAAGGTTGAGCATCAAAGACCTGGGGTGTGCTTCAACATATTAGCATTCCTACTTGGAAGTGGGCAGAAATCAATATGGACTTTATTGCTGTGTTTGCCTCGTACTGGCCAACAAAGAGGGACTCTATTTGACTGATGAGTAGACAAAGCTGACTAATGCGGGCTCTGGCTTACCTAGGAAAAACTACCACCGAAGTGAGATTATGCTATGGAACATTCAGAGTTAGTCTTGGCCGCATGGAGTGCCATTGTCCATCATATCTCGATAAAGGCTCAGTATACCTCCCAAACTTTGGAGGTCGTTTCAGAGAGGACTTAGTACTCAAGTCAAGCTTAGCATAGCTTTCTACACACTGACAAATGGTCAGGCTGAACAGATCATTCAAACTCTTTAGGATATGTTGAGAGCCTTTGTGATGGACTTTAAAGGTCGTTGGGATGATTATTTACTTTTTATCGAGTTTGCATATATTAACAAGTGCTACCATTCCAACATTTAGATGGCTTCGTTTGAGGCTCTTTTATGGGTGGAGTGTATAGATCACCTATTGGTTGGTTTGAGGTCGGCGAGGCTACGTTGATAGGCCCAGACTTAGTTCACTTAGGCTTCTGAGAAAGTTCACGTATAAGGAAAAGTACAGCAGCTCGTAGTCACAAATGTCCTATGCGGATGGAGGAGTGAGGGAACCTGGTTTGAAGTTGATGATTAGGTGTATCTAATGGTTTCTCCCATGAATGGAGTGATGATATTTGAAAAGAAAGATCCAATCCTTCCCCCGCTATGTTGGTCTCAGACTGGACAGAAACGCAAGGTAGCATATGAGCTTTGAATTGCCCTCGCACTAGTCACTCATCCACTTTTCCATGTTTCCCATTCTTAATGAAGTGCTTGGGTGATCCAAATTCTCCGGTTATTTCGGTGGACAGTATCGGTGTGAAAGATAGCCTTAGTTATGAGAAGGTTTCGGTGAAAATACTGATCATCAAGTTCTAAGCTAAGAAACAAAAAAAGTAGCCTTGGTCAAGGTTTTGTAGAGGGAACCAAAGATGTTGAGGGAGCTATGTGGGAAGTTTCAATGTATATGATAGCTAAATACCCACATCTATTCCTTCCCAGTTTGTCACTTGATATCAGCTCTCAAGATTTCATTGAGTTTCATGTTCAAGTCAGTGCTCCTACTACTTATCAATGAATGTATTTAGTTCAAGAATTCAGCCAATACGTAGTTCAATTCGGAGCCACTACCCGTTAGTTTTTAGGACGATGCCCGCATTTGAGTACGATGCTTGCATTTCGTTTCGCATGTTTTCCCACACCAAGGAAGAATTTTCAAAGGGGAGATATTGTAACAACTCCTCAAACCATAAGATACTACCCTAGGAGTTGAAAAAAAATAGATTATTCTACATACGTCACAGACGAGCCGTCCAGCTGACTCCATCAAGAACACCACGAGTCATAAGTGAGTCGTGGGAGGGGTTTTCAATGATTGGAATTCTTGCATTTGGGTGACCATGCATCGTGGGTATTACCACGATTTGTGAGGTCAACCGTGGTCAAGGTTGATTGAAGGATGAAGAAAATGGGCAAGGTACCCCATTAGGTCATCACCAATGACCAACATGTACACCACGAGTCATGGTGTCCCTCGTGGTGACCCCTCGCAGGGGATTCTAGAGTGTAGGTAACGAGAAGGTGACCACGAGCCGTGGTCAATGGGCCCAAGCCGTCACCTCGTTGGGACTAGCAGCATATTTTTCCCTACAAATCGATTAAGGATTTTCCGTAATTTTGGTTTCTAAGGCCTAAACCACGCCGTTTTGAGCACAAATAGTGTGTGCTTTAAGAAAGGCCAATTCATTCTAATCCTTTCCCAATTCATGCATGCAAATAGAGGTTTAAGGGTGATCAAACATATCTTCGTCTTCCCCAAATTTCCATCGCAATGTTGTGAACCGCACTTACCGTATGTAAGGCTGCGAATGGGTGCAATTGTCCACACCCGTCCCAATTATCTCTCAATTCATGAAATCTTAATTGATGAATCCATGGGGATTTTACCCAACATGTGAACTTCCTAAGTTTCAATCATGAGTATGATCTATGCATGTCTCTAATGTTGAATTATGATAATGGGTGACTTACAACAGCCAATTATAAATTATGTCTTTCAAGTTTTATAAATTATGATGTCCATCCATAAAAGTTCATGAAATTTGAGTTATTATGAAATATGTATTCAAGCATGATGTGATGTTTATGAAGAAAGTATGATGTCGAATTACCCCTATCTATGTTCATATTTTCTAATGATCAAGTCTATGTCAAGCATGTTTAATCATTGTGTGCAAGCCCATATGGTCAAGTATGTTTCGTGATTTATCTAAATTTCATGTATTAGCTTACCACATGGATTTTGGAGTCTAGACTCCCACTATTTTCATCTTTGTGGTATGGTTTGAGCCAACGCTCCTCATGATATATTCGTATTTATGCATGGATGTTATGACTCAGCCTTGTCGATAGATCGATTGTGTAACATCATTGAAAATGATGGAGAGCATATGCATGTTTTTGGGAGTAGTGTCTAGCACCGAGTAGGCTAAGGGTCATTCAACCCTATGCCTCAGAACTACGCGCCAACGTAGGTATGGCCGATTATTTTAGGACATCCTTTGTGAGCTTCCTCCCTAAAGGGCCTTCCGCTGGATATTTCTCCATATCATGGTAGTCTTTAGCCCCGGAAAGCTTTTGGACGACTCTACGGTTGAGTGTGATAGTCGACCATATAAGCTCTATTGTGTACTTTCGTTATATGATGAGTCTCCTATTGTTCCTCATGATTTCGCTTATGCATTTTCATTAGTCGTGATATTATGCTTTCAAGAGGTTTGACCCAATGTTTAATTTTACCTATGATTATCAATTTTTAGCTTTGAGTCATTTGATTTAGTTATGATATTCAATTATGTTCGAATCATGATTTAAAATAGCATGCAAGCCCTAATTTAATCTAATCTTGATTATGTTTTATAATACGCATGATTTAATGATTTTCCTTACTTAGCGATATTACTTTACCTTGCATACTCGACATTACACGTATCGACCGTATACTCAATGTTGTATCATTTTATGATATAGGCTCCTATATCCAAGCTCACCCCGCCGCCATTCGCATTTTCTGAGTTAGCATTTCTCGCCTCAATTGGTGAGTTCTCGTCTTCGAGGGCCCGTCTTATCGCTATGTTTCAGAGCTCAGCTTTTAGACTTTAGTAAGTTAGTAGGGTCTTGTCCCATCATCTTGTCAACATTAGAGGCTTTTTCATAGTAGGTACCAAGATGTCGTGTTATGTTTAGACTATTATTATTTCAAGTATGTTGATCTTCCATTTTAATTGTATGACTTAGATGTTATGGTCATGTCATGGGTCGACTTGGAGCCCCTGGGTTCTTTGTCTCTTGTCTCATGTCTCGATCAGGGCCTATGATCGAGTCGTGACAACAAGTATCCATGTTCTTCATGATTTATGAATTTAAGATGCTTGGCCAACTCCTACGGGCCCTTACTCATGGCTAATCTTGTATTTGAAGTGGTATCTATTATGTTATTATTTATTTAGCCATGAAATTAATGAATTATTTCACAATTAGTATATGATCCCTCATGTGCATATATTTTTGGGAGCAAATGTCTACCACGAGTAGACCCACGTCTGAAGAGGTAAACCACACCTGGCCTAATAACTACATGCCACCGTAGGTATATATACACATATTATTGGATCCTCATGATATCACCATACTGCACGCCCCTTTCCCGAAAGCCTAGGACGGTCCCGATCACTTGGGCGAAATAGTGGGGCATCACTTAAAGTTATAACCTATGCTTCCAAGTAATTTAAAGTCCATGAAAAGAATTATTTGACTCAAGATCTTGAATTGGCAACAATATTATTTGCCTTGAAGATTTGGAGACACTATTTGTACAGGGTCCATGTAGATGTCTTACTCGTCTACAAGACCCAATAGTACGGTTTATCTAAAAGGATCTAAATCAATGTCAATGAAGGTGGTCAACAGCTACTTAAAGATGATGATATGGAAAGTGTTCTATACCATTTGGGTAAGACTAGTGTGGTGGTAAATGTTATTAGCAGGCTTTCCATGGAGATTGTGTCTCATTTAGATGAGGAGAGGAAGAAGTTAGTGAAGGATGTACATCGGGTTGCACTACTTAGAGTCCATCTTGTTGACTCGACTCCGATGGTGGTGTCATTGTTTAGAATGGGTTAGAATCATCTTTGTGACTGATGCTAAAGCAAGATAAGGATCCTATTTGGTGGAAACGGAAAGAAGTCGTCTTATGACCGAATAGGCAGCTTTCTCCAAAGGGAGAGATGCAGGAGCTTGTTATTGTGGGTCATTTGTCCTGCTTTGGGTGTTGATGATTTGAGAGGGCTGCATTTCACGATGCTCATTGAACGCAAATATTCCATACATCCAGTGCTACCAAGATGACCGTGACTCTGTGTAAAGTCTGTATTATGGAATGACATAAAGAAGGTCATAGAGAATTTGTGGGTAAGTTTTAAAATTGTCAATAGGTAAAGGCTGAGCATCAAAGACCCGTGCTTCAACATATTCGCATTCCTACTTGGAAGTGGACAAAATAAATATGGACTTCATTATAGGTTTGCCTCGTACTGGCCAATAATAGGACTCTATTTGGGTGATTGTAGACAGTTGGACTAATGTGACTCATTTCCTACTAGGAAAATGACCATTCCACCGAGGATTATGCTAAGGGAACATTTCGGAGTTAGTTAGGTTGCATGGAGTGCCATTGTCAATCATATCTCCAGAGGTACTTAGTATACCTCCTAGTTTTGAGATCTTTTCAAAAGGGACTTGGTACTCAAGTCAAGCTTAGCATAGTATTTCACCCGCAGAGTTGGTCTGCCACGCTGACCATTAAGATTCTTGAGGATATGTTGAGAGCGTGTGTGATTGATTTAAACGGTAGCGTGGATGATCATTTGCTTCTCAATATTTGCATATTACAACAACTACCATTCTAGCATTTAGATGGCTCCATTTGAGGCTCTTTATGGGTGGAGGTATAGATCACCTATTGGTTGGTTTCCGTGCTCTGTGAGGCTATGTTGATAGGACGACACTCGCTCATGAGGCTTCGGAGAAAGTTTATCTCATAAGCAAAAGTTAAAAGCAAATTTCGTAGTCGTCAAGTCCTATGCGATGCGAGGGGAGCAGAGGGAACTCTGAGTTTGAAGTTTATGATTAGGTGTTTCTAATGGTGCCTCCCTATGAAGGGAGTGACGAGATTTGAAAAGAAAAATTATGTCCCCGCTATGTTGGTCCATACCGCATTGTGGAACAAGTGGGCAAGGTAGCGTATGAGTTGGAGTTTCCCTGCACTAGGTTCACTCCATCCATTTTTCCATGTTTCGCTATTAACGATGTCTGGGTGGTCCAACTCTTGTTATTATGGTGGACAATGTCGTTGTGAAAGATAGCCTTAGTTATGAGGAGGTTCCTAGAAATACATGATCATCGCTCGAAAGCTAAGAAACAAAGAAGTTTCCTTGGTCAAGATTTTGTGGAGGAACCAAAGATGTCGAGGGGGATACGTGGGAAGTCAAGAATAAATGATAGCTAAATACCCATATCTATTCCCCTTCCGTCTTAGTTTCATCTTGAGGTATCAATTTTCCCTTAGTACTCTATTTAGTTTCATGTTCAAGTCATTTTCCTTAGTCGCTTTCATATTAATGAATGTATGTGTGATTCAAAAATTCAATTCACTATGTAGTTAAATTCAAAATTAGTCACTTCTTTAGTTTTCAAAGACGTATGGTCAGTTTTTGGGTATGATGATTGCATTTCTGCTACTTTTCAAGATGTTTTCCCACATTTGAGGAAGAATGTTCCCAAGGGGGAGATATTTTAATACCCTTGAAACCCTTAAGATTGAATCTAGGAGTTGAAACAAAGAAAATAGAGTTTTACCCAGTCATGTTAAGAGTCGTCCAAAGGACTCCATCAGAAATACCACGAGTCGTTACGTGACTTTGGGGAGGGGTTTGCCCATGATTGGAATTTTCGTATTTGGGGTGACCACATGTATGACCACACGCCGTGGTTCGCACATGATTCGTGAGGTCAACCATTGTCAAGGGTGGTTTGAAGGACGAAAGAAAATGGGCAAGCAGTACCTAACGGCCATCACGAATCATCGGGTACCTCGAGTCATGGTGTCCTCATGGTCAATGGGATCATTCGCCCACCTCGTTGGGACCTATGGCTTTTTCCCTTAATTAATTAAGGGTCTTTTCATAATTTCTAAGTTTATAAGGCCTAAACTCCGAAGGCCTGAGCACATAATAAGGTGTTTTAAGAAAGGTTAAGTCATTCTAAGCCTTTCCCAATTCATGCAACCAAGCTAGGTTATTGATGGGGATCAAGGCCAATCTTTCAAGGTTCTTCCTTAAATTTCCATTGGGAATCAAGGAAGTTGTGAAATAAGATCTCTTCGGGGGTAATGTAGTTATGAATGGGTGCAAATTGTACTCCCATGCCCAATTATCTTTCAATTCATGAAATTCTAATTGATGAATCTATGAGATTTTTTACCCAACATGTGAAATTTCCTAAGTTTCAATCACGAGTATGGTTCCACATGTTTCTAATATTGAGAATATGATAAATAAAGTATTTTACAAAGTTTTCAATTATAAATTATATATTCAAGTTTTATATATTATGATGCCCATCCGTGAAAGTTCATGAATGTTGAGATTTTATGAAATATAGATTCAAGCATGATGTAGAGGTTTATGAAGAAAGTATGATTTAGAATTACCCCCGTCATGTTCATGTTTCCGAACATCAAGTTTATGTCAAGCATGTTTAAAGACGGCAAAGCCCATATGGTAAAGTATGTTTCATGATTTATCTAAATTTCATGTATTAGCTTACCACATGGATTTTGGAGTCTAGAATCCCACTATTTTCGCTTTGTGGTATGGTTTGAGCAAAGGCTCCTCATGTTATGATTCGTATTTATGCATGTATGTTATGATTCGCATTCACCGATAGACGATGGTTCAACTGCTTTTAAAATAATGTAGAGCATATGCATGTTTTGGGGAGTAGTGTCTAGCAATCGATAGGCTAAGGGTTAGTTAACCCATTGCCTCATAACTATGTGCAAACGTAGGTATTGTCATATTATCTTGGGACCTCCTTTCCTCAGCTTCCTACCCCTAAGTGGGCCTTAAGCTTGATATCGAGATCATAGCGTTTTATCCTCGATAAAAGCTTTGGATGGCTCTTCCAGTTGAGTGTGATAGTCGGGACCACATGCTCTATCATAGTAATATTGGTTATATGACGAGCCCCCATTTTTTCCTCATGATTTCATTATGCATTTCTTTACTGGTTGATATTATGTTTTCAAAGAGGTTTGATCCAATGTTCCGCTTTTACTTATGATTATATATGTTAGCTTTGAGTTTATTTGATTCAGCTATATGATATTCAATTATGTCTATATCATAATTTTTAGAAAATAGCATGCAACACCTACTCTAATCTTGATCTTGATTATGTTTTATAATATGCATGATTAATGATTTACTTACTTAGCGATATTACTTACATTGCGTACTTGGTACATTCCATGTACCGCCGACTCTATGTTGTAATGCTTTAAGGATACAGTTCGTTATCTGTGCCTGGGCCCCGCTATTCGTATTTTCGGAGCTAGCATTTCTCATTCTCATGGTGAGTCCTCATCTTTGGAGGGCCCTTCTTATTAGTTATATTTCAGATTTACTTAAAAATTTTAGTGAGTTAGTTGGGGTCTTGTCCCATCATCTTGTCGCATTAGAGTGGCTTTACAGGTAGGCATTTAGCCTCGCACTTTGTATGTATTCGTATTTTATGTTATGTTTAGACTAATCGGGTATGTCAATTATGTTGATCTTCCATTTATTTGTATGAATTAGATGTTAACATGGCCATGCCATGAGTTGACTTGAGCCTCTCTAGGTTTTTTTTCCCATGTCTCATCCCGGCCTATGTTCGGGTCGTGGACAACATGTATGCAAGTTCTTCATGATTTATGAATTTATGACTCTTGGCCAACTCATGGGCCCTAAATTATTGAAAATCATGTATTTCGGGCGGATCCATTATATTATCATTTATTTATCCACATGAAATTCATGAATTGATTTCACGATTACTATACGATACCTCCAATGCATGTTTGGGAGCAAGTGTCTAGCACCGAGTAGACCTAGCATTCAGGTAAACCGCATGATCTAAGAACTACATACCAACATAGGTATATACATATATTATTGATCCCCGTGATATCACCATACTACGTCCTTTCCCCGGCAAGCTTGGGACTCGGGCTCCCGACCACTTGGGCGGGGTCAACAAGCATCATGTAAGCTCTACCATGATGGTTTCGATTAAGATGAGTCGTCCCATTGTTCATGATTTATGAATTTATGCTCTTATCTTTACTTTTGCTCAAGTTATGTTTTATAAATTTTAAATTAAATTTTCAATCATTAAAGAACTTTTCAAATGTTTTAGCTAAAACTTGAGCCTTATGTTTACATTTTATGATATTTACTTTATGATCATCTTTTTCATACTTTATCAACACTTATGTATTTTAAATATCCGGTTTTTACTTACCATGCATACTCGGTAATATTCCAATTAATGACTCGCATACTCTATGTTGTATCATTTCACGATATAGTTCTGGCCTCTACTCGCATCACTAGTTTTTCTTTCACCAAGCCTTTTTAGCGTGTTGGTTAGTCCTCATCTTTGAGGACATTCAGTTATCCATTATTACGTTCTTTCAAGCATAAAGTTTGTCGAGCTAGCTTGGGATGTTGTCCCACGCCTCATTAGTTATGTTTAGAGGCTTTTCGCACATTATGTAGAAATTAGCTTATCATTGTTGACTCGTTTTAGATTGATAATGTGTATGCGTAGTTTCGCTTAAGAATGTTTTATTATTTCTATTGCCTCTTGTTGCATGCCCTTAGTTGCCATGTTAATGCCATGGGTCGACTTGGAGCCTCTCAGAGTTCCTGTCCTGTCTCGATTCTAGCCTATGTTCGGGTCATGAAAAACTTGGCATCGAGCATTAGGTTTTGAAGTGTCCTAGGGTGTTTGGAAGCCACATCAAGTAGAGTATTTTTCATGGGTCCTAGCTCACACTTATGTCAAGAGGCATACGAAACATTTTAGGAAATGTCCTTCTCATGATCTATGTCGTGCGATGAAATATCTCTCGTCCTTTTAATTGCTATATGCATTTGTATAATTCATGCTCCTCAACAAGTTAACTAAGAATGGAAATGGAAATCGGGTAAAGAGAATGGCAATGGGGTTGGGCACCACAGCCCCACTAGGCCCGAGATCATGTGCCCGAGCAGTTGCCCATGTAGAGTTTAGGCAACATTCGTATGCCGTACAGGCATTGACCGCCCAGGTCAACCAACAGAAGCAACGCATGTTCCCTAGAAACGGGAATGCTAAGTAAAGAGCGAGTGTCGATATTTTCAGGGATGAACCCCAGAGTTTCTTGGATCAAGGTGGACGAGGATTCACACTCCAGCTATTAATGAGATTAAGAAAATTACCTAGATCATGAGGGTGACAAGGAGGAGTGCATAGATTTAGCCTCTTATCGCCCGAAAGGGCTGCACATATCTAGTCTGCATGCTGGAAGGATGGTAGGGCAATGGAGCGGGTCCCATTGGTTGGGATGATTTTCTTACCTCTTTGATTTAGAGTTCACCCGTTTGTCCATGTATGCACCAGAGATGGTGGCCGAATGTAGAGCTCGGGTGAGAAGGTTTATGCACGGGATAGCGGAGTACCTCGGGTCAAGGGGATCAGAGGGACCGCCATGCTTCACCAAGACATCAATTTTCCTCGATTGTTTTTATATGCGTGGTAGATGGAGGCAATGCACTTGAGAGAGAGAGCCAAAAAGGAAAGAACAGACAATTATGGGTTCTCCAAGAGATCGGGCTACAGACATCACCGTAGTCTCATTAGAGGTCATTAGCTCCAGAAAATGGATATCAAAAACGCCGTATGTCTCGGGATATCTTATCTCGTCTCTCCAGAAAATGATATCTCCTTAAATATTTTAAGTTCAATTAACTTTTTTTCTCCACCCTGACCAACCCATCGACTGCTTCTTAGATTTAAGTGTGATTTGTCTATCTACCCCCAATGATACTATTAACGATACCATTATGGAATAAGATCCTGCAAGATATGCACCGTGAATGAAAAATATCTGATCTACTTTCATTTGGTATTTTAGCCTAAATTCCTTGACTCCTCGATACCAATCAAATCCTCTTTTTTTGATGACTCGAATGTGTTTCTATAGTCCTATTTAATAATGCCCGAACTCTTTTATTATATATCGAGATCATCGAAATAAGCAAGAATACTATTTCAATTTAAAATACCATTTACTAGATTTGAATTGAGATACCCGAACAAGGCATTGTTCATTCTGAGTTCTTGAATCAGCAAGGAATGTCAATTTATTTTTCTTCTTTTGACAATACAATAATTCTCAAAGGGATCTCTGAGACCACCCAAAGTACAAAAGCCAGGATCTTTCGTAAATGGATTCCTATTCAAAGAGTGCATAACCGCATGGATAAGCTCACACTAACCCGTCAATTTGGGATCCAAATTCGAAATTTTCCTGGGAGGTAATTGAAGGGTATTTGAATGGAATATCTATTCATATTAGAAGAAAAGGTTCTCTATTGATTCAAACATTGTACCTACGGGATGTGGGAAGTGGAAAACCGAAGATTTCACATGGTACTTTATCAATCCGATTTATTTTACCTTTCGCTCAACAGAAAATGGGTCAAATTTACAGATCAAACCTATGGGACTTAAGGAAGGGACAATGTGAAAAAGGAATACTTTTTTTCTTCTCTTAACTCTTAAGTTAAGTAAAAACAATGAAATTGAACTACTTATGGTAGAAAACCGTGAATCATCAATAATATTTGATTCCGAAGTACATTATCATCCATTGCTCCATCTAGACCGCAAGTTGACTGAGGAAATGAACACAGTTTAAGGGGATAGAGGACATGAAGGCGTGAGCCGTACCTTCCCGACCGATGGGAAGTGGGCCAAGGATTCATGCAGTGGAGTGCTTGTTGGGACGATATCTTCTTTGGGTGTGGTAGACCAGCTATGTGCGCGAGAGTGTTTGCTGGTTATTCAGGTGATTGTAGAGGTCATGCTCTGTGCTACCAACACCAACACATCAAAGACACCGAACCTGCAGGACGTCCACCAGTACAAGTGGTGGCCAGCGTTAGAAAAGTTTAGGCCCTTGCATCTCTCCAGGTGCAGGAGAGTTCACCGTATATGGTTACCAAGATGGTGCTATATTCCACTTGATATGTATCCATTGTTAGATCCAGGACTACTTTACATTTTAGATACCCTACGTTGCTGCAGAAGCCTCGCATTCTCGTCCCAAAATCCTACGAATCCTTCTAGTCTCTACTCCAACTGATTAAGTTATAGCTTGACAAGTATATAGAAATTACCATGGCACGGATCTTCAGAAGGTCACCTCAACAGACATTAGTATGAGCTAGCCATGACAGATTTTGATGTTATATTTGCATTGATTGGCTAAGCATGCATGTTCTTCCTTAGTGAATTGTAGAACCCATGTGATAGAGTTCCGGTTTTTGGGTGAGCATGTCCTTGAATGAAAGGGTAGTTCGGCTATGAGCTCGTAGGTCACTTCATTTCCTACCTTAAGGCCTCAAAGTGATGATCTCTAAAGGTTGCGTGTACCACTAGGTTTAAGGATGCAACATCCGAAACCCCGCTATCTAGACAATTCTTGTACCGTGTGGAATATCCGTAAGTATTTCTAGATGATTTATCGGGTATTCCTCCCGAGAAGGAGATCGCTTTGTATTGACCTCTTTCCGATACGCAGCCTATATCTATTCCTCCGTTACGTAATGTCTACGAGCTAAGTAAATTTAAGTATCTATTAGACAAGGGTTTTACTGGACTAAAAAAATCCTCGTGGGGTGCACCAAGACTTTGTCTCGAAAGAAAGATGGTTCCCTTCGGATGTGCATTGATTACCTGCAGAGTTGAACAAGGTCACCGTTAAGAACAAAAATTCTATCCACAAGATTGAAGATTTATTTGACCAGCTTAAGGTGGTAAGTGCTTTTCAAAGATAACCCTTGCATCCGCATATCATCACTTAGGTTAGAGAGAGTGACATCCCGAAGACAGCCTTCAGACTGCATGGTCACTATGACTAGGAAGTGTCTTTGACTAACAAATGCTCTTGTAGCTTTTATGGATTTGTTTGGGGTATATTGTTTGGCCATATTTGGATATGTTCGTGATCGTATTCATAGATGACATTCTCATACACTCTTGAGCAAGAGGAGTATGCCACTCATTTGAGGGTGGTACTACAAACTCTTAAGGATTGCCGATGGTATGCTAAATTCAGCAAGTCTCGAGTTTTGGTTAACCCGTAGCATTTTGGGTCATGGTGTGTGCGAAGGTACAGTGGACTCTCAAAAGATAGAAGATGTGAAGAATTGGCCTAGACCAAGTTAATCCTTCAGATATCAAGTGAGGTTCTAGGCTTAGCTAGTTACCACAGAGGTTTGTGGAAGGATTTTAATCCATTGCAGCACCGTTGTCTAAGTTGACCTAGAAGAAATTGTAGTTCCAATGGTCGGAGGCCCGGTGGGAGAAGTGCTTCCAAGAGTTGAAGAATCGACTTACCTCTACACCAAAGGTTGACTCTACCCCAGGGTATCGGGGTTTGTGGTAATAGACGCATCAAGGATCAATCTTAGTTATCTACTAATGTAGCACGTAGTTGTCATAGCCTATGCTTTTAGGCACCGAAAGTCCAAACAATGAACTATCCGACTCATGACCTTGGAATTGGCAAATTTAGGTATTTGCCTTGAAGATTTAAAGATACTATCTACACGGGTCCATGAGGAGCTGTGTTTGCGAACCACAAAAGTCTATAGCACGTGTTCACCTGCATGATTCAAATTTACATCAAAGAAGGTGGTTGAGCTTCTTAAGGATTACAATATGCAGAGTGTCTTACTCATCCATAAGGCTAATGTGGTGGCGTACGCCTTAGAAGGCTTTCTATTGATAGTGTGACCCATGTAGATGAGGAAATAAGAGTTAGTAAAGGATGTGCACCGCCTTGCACAACTAGGAGTTCATCTTATTAATTCGATGATGTGGTGATGCCATTGTTCATAATGAATCGAATCTTCATTGGTGATTGGGGTCAAAGCTAGACAAGACGAGGATCCTATTTTTGTAAAGTTGAAGGATGTCGTCTAAAATCGAAGGTGGAGGTCATCTCCCAAGGGGGAGATTGTGTGCTTCGACATCAGGATCGCTTGTGCGGTACCGTGTTGATGACTTAAGGAGGAATGTTACACAAGGCCTCGTAGTTCAGATATTCGATATTAATCCATGCCATTAACGCGGTAATGGAACTTATGGGAAGTTTATTGGCAGAACGGTACAAGCGACATAGTAGAGTTTGTGGCTATGTCCAATTTTCAACAGGTGAAGGCTGGAGCATTAAGGACCTAGAGGTGTGTTCCAAGACATTAGTATCCCTACATGGAAATGGGGGAAATAAATATGACTTTATTATAGGGTTGATCAACCTTCAGACAAGATGACTTTGTATGGGTGGAGTTGTGGCCACAAGCCAATTAAAGACACTAATTTTCTACCGATCAAAACTACCGAATAAGCGTAGGATTGGCGCCAAATTGTACATTCATGAGTTGGTTCAATTGTATGGAATGCCTGTGTACATCATATGAGATAGAGGTACTAAGTTTACTCTAGTTATGGAGATAGTTTTAGAAGGGAATTGGTACTGTCGCTGCACGCCCGAAGCCCTAAGATCGTGGTTTCTGGAGTTGAACGCGAGAAACTAGCAAATATGCACTGTGTTACATAATGGGTCATTACTTGACCCGTGAGGTTGACCATGAGCCGCCATGTGACTCGGGTGGTTTGATCCTGGCAAAAAGCATGCCCGAGACGCTATAACCTACTTTATTCTTGTTGCCATAATTATATACTTTCATGTCATTTTATATAAATGTTAATACATGAACTAAACTCAAACATGATTAGTCTTTGTTTTGTAGGTTTCCATGAATTTGAGGGACTAATCCATGAGTTGGTGAAGTAGAGGCTTGGAATCGGAATTAAAACGCAAACGTAGGCAGGGAAGATGCATGAAACAGCCCACCTGCACGGTTGCAATGCCACGGCGTGTAAGCCGTGCCCAACACTCCACCCGCGCGTTGGCAACATGCCACTGCAGGCAGGCTGCTTGAGCGAGAGGTGCCAACGCGCGCCCAAACAGCGTGACACGCCAAGCACGCAAGGTGCCGCTAGGCTGACTTTTGGCATTTATATAGAGCCTTCGTTACCTCCATGCCACGAGGCAAGGTTCGGCGATACACCCATGACACGGAAAGCCGTTCCATGACAAGCCAAATTATGCACGTTTTCTATTTATTATAAATAGTCCTTAGCCCTAATCCACTTTGTCATGATTTTATTCTCGAAAACTACCTAGAGAAGAAGAAGTGGAGAACTCATCTAGGGTTTGCCAAATTCCATTCTCATCTACCAAATTCTTGTAAGTATGTAGTTTAGTAGTAGTTTAGTTGTACTTTACTTAACATGAATGGTTAGAACCTTCCTCTAGGGTTGAAGCCATGAATTATGATTGCATTTTATGATATTGTTTTGGAATTAGTTATTAATTGTTATTTCCTACTTCTTGCATTCTAGATTATTGGTTGTTTTGTGATTGATCACCAGTGAAATTGCTATATGATAGCTTGGGAAATAGCTTGAGAAAATATTACCTAGGTTAGGACATGAGAATGTGTGAGGAGCATGTTTGTATCTCGCGATATAATCTTTTGTTTAGCAGAAATATACCTAACACCTTGCTTGCTGATAAAGGGGGTTATTAAAGACCAATCTGGATTATCACATCACCACTCGAAAAAGTAGTTGCGAGGCTAAGTTGAGTTAAATGGTTAGAAGCACAAAAGTCCCTAACTGTTTTCCCAGAATCACAACATAATTAATTGCCCGCGAACTAGAAATTAGCATCCCGGGCCACAATGATGCAGGGAGGCTAGATTGTCGTGTTTAGAGGCTCAAGAAACCATGAACATGCAATTCTAATTATGTGAGATAACAATGGATAGTTCCATGCTTAACCCATTGCAAATCGTAGCACGCATGATTATCTGCTCTTGCACTCTATGTTGCTCCTAGAGGCTCTCACTGCTTCGATGACCAAAACTAAACTTATTTAAATCTCCCTCGAATCTTCTATGACCAACACTTTAGGTATTTAAGACCACACTTGAAATGGACAGAGGAATGGGTCCAGCCCCCGCGGTTCGACATTCCGGTTCTCTAAAGAGCCACTATATTGCCTTTGCACGACCCGGCACACTCCTCTGCGGTCGCGCCGAGCGTCGGCGCGGTCAAGTTTTTGTGCCATGTCGGACGTGGCAAGTTTTGATAATTCATCTTATTTTTGTGTGATTTTGAAATTCCTTAAGTGTTGAGAAACTTGGTCTAGTCTGATCATTTGCAGTGTATGTGTTGTCCTCACTTGAGATATTAGAAATAGAGAGCTAGAACCGTTGATTGAACTCCGAACGCCAAATCCATTTGCTATAAGGAGAGTAGCTCTAGGAGCAAAAGTTGAAGAGACTTCAAGAAAGGTACAACAAATACCACCCGCTGGACAAGCACAGCTTGTCAATGGTGCCAGCTGGCAAAGAAGACCCGCCACAAGTGGCAATCCCACTAGCGACAAATGTGATCTCTAGTATCCATTAATCGGAGCCCCTGACTAACTTTGAGCTTAAACAGAACATGGTGTTTACATTCTAGTGGTCAATTCACTAGAATGGCACATGAGGACCTAGCAAGATTTCACGTAGCTTTTTAGAGATTAGTGACACATTTGTCCCCACCGGTGTCCACATTATGTCCGCTAACCCTCTTCCCATTTTCACTATTGGGAGAAGCGAAAAGTGGTCGAAGGATGTTTCACTGAATCATTAATCTCATGGAAATGACTTAAGGAAAAGTCCCTATCGATTCTTCTTCTGTGCAAGACCGGCAAAGGCGCGGAGATACTTAGTTTCAAGAAGAAGCCTCGATGAGAACTTATATATGGATTGAGAAAGATTCAAGTCATTGTTGAGAGATCGTTCCCATCACCAGCAACCAATGATGGTCACCATACCTTTGTAGAAAGTTTAGATTCCACACACAAAAATATTACTAGACTCTCGCATCGGTGGGCAAGCCTTGGAGAAATATATCATGAGTTGTACACTTTGTTGAACATAATTGCACAAGGGAAATCCAGAGTGGCACAACGAGTCAACAAGAGGGGCAAGAAGAAGATTAGGGTTGTTAGAGGTAGATGGAATGAATGCCTTGGAAGCATAGTTAGCTTCGTCTAAAGATTGCATGATGACTCGCTCAATAACCGAGAGAAACCAAAATACCAAGGCTAGGTTAATGTAGTTCAACAAGTCTGAAGCAGTGAATTTGTGGTAATACTGGCACAATGTAATCTTGTGGACAATCCTAGCCGGGCCAATTTTGTTGGAATGTGCATTGGAATCAGAATTTTGGGAGCAACTCTAACAGAAATTGACAGGGCCACCCGAATTTTTCAAGGGGTGGAAAACCAAAAGCATAATTACATGCAACCTCAACAACAACAATATCGTAGAACAGTGCATTGATGAGGAAGTGAGCAAAAACGACGAGGAAACATTGTAGAAAATTATGGAGACCCAAAATCGCTAGCTTAAAAATCAGGCGAGGGTGGCAACAGACTTAATGAATCAGCAAGTAGCCACTCAAAGAATCTTGAAAAACAAGTGGGTCAAATAGCAAACTGCTCAAAACATGAGGCCGCAAGGGGGATTACCAAGCGACGCGATCTTAACCCCATCAATCCCATCACTTCCTAAAGCGGAAAGCAATTAGCCGATGCAAGATCTAAAGAGTTGAGAAAGGAGGTGCAAATAGTCAGGTTAGACCAGACCATCCATCAATACGGAGCAACCGCAGTGCTATGCAACAAAATGCGCAACCTTCATCAAGTAGCCTAGCACAGACCACCACCACCCTTCCCTCGAGATTCCGAAAGAGCAAGGAGGAAGAATGCGTTTCAAAAAAGTTCTCGAGAGCTCAAAGAACTCCAGTATATAAATTTGCCTCTTATTTATGTCTTGCAGAAATGCCCAAGTATGCTGGCAGCACTTGACACGGATAATAACAAAGTTAGGATTGGTGGATGCCCGTGACTGTAGCACCGACCGAGGAGGCAATGGCTGTGGCATTGAGAAAAAATGCCATAGAAGTCAAAGACCTAGGAGTTTTACTCCTCCCATACAAATTGGTAAAGCCGAGGTGCTACGAGCTTTATGTGATTTAGGGCGCTAGCTAATCAATGCCCCTATCCTTATTCAACACCCCGGGTTGGGAAAACCGAGGCCGACAAGGTTGATGTCAGCAGCTTATCGACAAGTTGCGAGTGACACCCGATGGAATACAGAGGACCTTCTCATCAAAGTAGGTAAATTTATTATACCGTTGATTTTATTGTCTTGGATTTTCAAAGTTGATTTACCATACCCTAATCTGGATGGCTATCTCTTTGCCACCGGAGGAACGGTGTGATTGATTTAAGTTGTGGACCCCGAAAAATGAGGGTCAAGGATGAAGAACTCTTTCTGCGTTTACTAAGAAATGAACCCATCCGCATACTCACAAAAAAACCTTTGTCGTTAGTGTGTTGTCGAGTGATGAGTGTGGGGCAGGATCTCCCCCATTATGCACCCGGCTGAGGCAATGTCAAGTGTTCGCCGAGTCCGAGAGAGGGCATCAAATTGAGAAGAATTTGAGAGAGAGAGGAACAGAGTGGAGGTTGTTTCCTCTAAACAACAAAAAAAAAGGAGATGGTTCCCAAAAGAACCCGTGTATAGACAGTCTTGAAAAGGGGATAGTCCACGTCGTGCAACGACGTAAAATAAGGCGCCGGCTGAGGAAACCCAAGGGTACCTCGTGTACAATTTGTTAATTTTGATTTTCTGTTGATTTTGTTATTTTCATTTTTTGTTTGTGTTTTGGTGGAAAGTTAGGCAATGATGGAGGGGAACTCGAGTACCTCTGAGGAGGAAGCAGTGGCACGCTAAGAGGAAAAGTGTGGGGTCAAAACACCCACTTATGCACGTGGAGGAAAAACATACTTTTAGCTAAGCCTAAAGGCCTCGTGGAGTATTTCTCACCCCCTCCTTAAATGTTAATTTGATTCTATGAGGACATAGCATGATTCGAGTATAGTGAGGGAAATTTCAAGGGAAATTTCAAAAAATTTTTGTTCTTAACAAATTGTTGGTGAATGTAATGCTTGTGTGAAAAAAAATGAGAAAAATTTGAAAATTTTTGTGAGTCAAGCATGACTTCATCACCCGTTGGTTTTTCTTTTTGGTTCTTTTCCGACGGGGGGTATTTGAACCGAAGAATAAAATTTTTATTTGTCTGTATATAATGTTTTTAGTCATAGTTAGGGAATCGCTTCCGATGATGGATGGATGACGACCGGGGCCTTGAGGAAAAGTAGTCGAGAAGGCCGGGTTTTGAAACCATAGCTAACTGATGCTTGATGTTTTTGTTATGTGTTATACATGATTGTAAGATGCAAGTATGTTCCCGCATTGAAGCATGTAAGCAGTATAACTTTGTGTGAGACACTTAGGCTCTTGAATCAACTCCAATATAATTGAAGCTTAATTTGAATTCTTGGGTGATTAGCCGAGTAAGAGTCTCGCTTGAATGTGGCTTGAATTGAGCATGTGCCATGAGTGTAAGGTTTTTGAGTATTCTGTGCTATTGTGTATTGTCTAGAACTTGTCTGGTGTGTTTATAAAATGAAATGAAGGATGTGAGTTGTAGGAAATGATTTTAGGCATTTCCTTTGAATGAAACAAATTTTTATCCCTCATTTTAACCTACCTTGGAAAAAAATTGATCCTAGTTAGCCCCATTGAGCCTTGAGCCTATTCTTGATAGCCGTAACATAAGCTTAATCCGTTTCTTCATTAGCCTTGAATTTGATCCAAAACTCCGCGCTTAAAGAAGAGGAACTCCGAAAGAGTAAAGGAGTGAGAAAATGAAAAAGAAGGAAAAGTAGCAAGCCGTAGGATGTTGAGAAAGGGACGGTGCACTTGTGTGAAAGTGGTTGATCATTAATAAGGAGTAAGAAAACAAATTAATGAAAAATTATTTGTAGAACTCCTTACTAACAAGCCAAAAGTGCCTAAATAAAGGGGGAACATAAGAGGAAAAAGAAAACTACCAAGGATAAAAAGGTGAAGTAGCGGAAGATAAGTTCGCAATGAGGGCGTGATGTATTAAAAGCGTTTAGGGAAGATAGTCACTATTACCGGGCCATAATAGTACCTACCCGCCCCTGAGTTACGTTACAACCTAAAAGTCCTACTTGATCTTTACATTCATACATCCTAAAATTAGTGGAGTAAAACATTAAGGGCAAGCTTATGGGTCATTACATGATGCATGTGAATTTTTGTAAGAGTGTGTAATTCTATTCATGTACCCACACATGTTGTGATGTAAAAATTGTTATGCAATTGGGTAACTCTCTTTTCTGTGAGGCAACATGTTGAATGAAGGATATAATTCATGTGGGATTTCTTAATCGCTTGATTTGCATGAGTTTGCAATGATTGAGAGTCGATTCTCGATGTTAGGAAGTCTTGGCAGAGCTGTATTTTATTTTGGTGATTAACCGCATGCTCTATTTTTTATTTGTTATCTTAAATAATCATTATAGCTGTAACTTGAATTATCTTGATAAATTAGTTATGTGTGAGTCTCCATATGCATGAGATGTAAAAGGTTGTTCGGAGAGGATGAACAAGACTTATGTGGGGTTGTGATCTCGGCAAAATAGCATGCCCGGTGATGCTTGATAACTTACTTTAGTCTTGTTTAGCTAAGTAATTATATACATTTACATGTAATTTTATATAAATGTTAATACATATACTAACCAACATGATTAGTCTTGCTTTGTAGGTTTCAATGAATTTGAGGGACCAATCTATGAGTTGGTGAAGTAGAGGCTTGGAATCGGAATTAAAACGCTAACGTAGGTGGAAGATGCACAAAATGTTCTCCCGTCGGCAACGTGCCACGGCAGGTGTTACGCCCAATGCCTACCCGCACATTGGCAACGTGGCCACGGCAAGGTAGGCTGCGCGACAGAGGTGCCAACGTGCCGCCCAAGCAACAGGACACCGCCAACGCTGCAAGGTGTTGCTTAGGGTCGACTTTTGGTGATTTCCAGAGCCTTCGTGGTTACCTCCAGGCCGGAGGCACTCAGCGATACACTCAAAGGACACCTGAGTCATTCCATGACAAGCTAAATTGTGCACATTTTCATTTATTGTAAGGTCCCTTTAGTTCTAACTCACTTTGTCACGATTTTATTCTCGAAAACTACCTAGGAGTGAAGGGAGAACTGGAGAACTCATCTATGGTTTGGCAAATTCCTTTCATCTACCAAATTCTTGTAGGCATGTAGTTTAGTAGTATTTTAGTTTTAGTTTTACGAACATGAATGGTTAGAACCCTTCCTCTAGGGTTGAAGCCATGAATTATGATTGTGATTTATGATATTGTTTTGGAATTAAGTTATTGATTGTTGTTTTCATCTTGCATTCTGGATTTGTTGGTTGTTTTATGATTGATCGTCATGAAAGCATATATGTTAGCTTGGGCAATAGCCGAGATAGCATTACCTAGGTCAGACATGTGAGAATGTGAGTAGTATGTTTGTATCTTCAAGGAGCAATCTTGTGTTTAGGATAGAAATATACCTAACACCTTGCTTGGTTGAAAAACGGAGGTTATTAAAGACCAACTTGGGATTATCACATCAACACCAAGAAAGTAGTTGTGAGGCTAAGTTAAAGTTAAATGGTTAGACGTACGAAAGCCCCTAATCGTTTCGTAAAACCACAAACATAATTAATTGCCCGCGAACTAAACAGTATCCTCGCCACAATGATGCAAAGGAGGCTAGATTGTCGGTTAGAGGCACGAAAGATCATGAACATGCAATTTAATTATGTGAGATAACAATTGATAGTTTCATGCTTAACCCATTTCAAATTGTAGCATCGCATGATTATCTGGTTTTAACTCTATGTTGCTCCTAGAGTAATTTCTGCATTTCAATGACCAAAACTAGACTTAATTAAATCTCCTCAAAAACTTCTATGACCAACACTTTAGGTATTTAAGAACACACTTGTAATGGATACAGATATTTCCTACTGTTCAGAGTTCCTAGGTTAGAGGAATGGGACCAGTCCATGTGGGTTCGACATTCCGGTTCTCTAAAAGAACCACTATATTACTTGCACGACCCGTACACTTGCGGACGCGGTCAAGGTTTTGGTCTTAAGTTTTGGAAATGGTGACTGGAAGCCACCACAGGATTGAGGACGAGTCGTGGTCAAATCCCACGATTCGTTGAGTCAGTCGTGGTCAAGGGTTATTGGAAGGAGAAAAAAATCTTGGAAGTGTACCCTACGGTTGGTCACCACGAGTCGTGTTCATATACGGATTTATGATTTATGATATGGATTTACTCAAATGCTCATCATGAATTTACGATAACTAAGTATATACATGTTTTACAAGTATGCATGGACTTTATGATTGACCGATTTTTGACGTTGGCCGATTCATGGACCCTTGATTCATAACTAAACGTGTATTTAAATGGGGATCAACGATGTTAATGTTTATTTACCCATGAATCTAATTAATTATGTTTATGATTTACATACGAGCGTAATGTGCATGTTTTTGAGAGAGTGTCTAGAACCGAGTAGCCCGATGTTCAAAGGACTATGCCAGTGTCTCATAACTACGTGCCACCATAGGTTCATATTGATATATTACAATGTTAATGGATCCCCTCTTTGGTGATATCACATACTGCACGTCCCTTGCTTGGCAAGCCTGGGATGAATCTGCCCACTTGAGGGACATAGTTGGGGCATCATGTAAGGCTCTACCATGATGGTGTTAGTTATGACGAGTTCTCCCAGTGTTCCTCATAATTTATACATAAATATGATTATGTACTTAGCTCAAGTTATGTTTGATGAAGCTTGCTCTTACAATTATGAAAATGATTGAATTATAAATGTATGACAACCTTGATCCTTATGTTCCATTATGATATTTATGTTATAATCATGTTTTCCTACTCTTATGAACTTTTACGTATTTTAAATGTTTGCTTTATTTACCTTGCATACTCGGTACATTCCACTTACTGATCGCATACTTTATACTGTATCGTTTTATGATACAGGCTTCGACCTTCAGACCCAACACTGTCATTAGCTCATTTTCCGGAGTTAGCATCCAGTTCAATTGTGAGTCCTCATCTCTTGAAGACCCGTTGATAATAGTTATCCGTTATGTTATGTATTCCAGACTTGTCGAGTTACTTCGGTGTGTTGTCCCATCAATCCATCAGATATGTTAGGGGCTTTCAGACTATAGGTAGTATTCAGCTGTCATATATGAAGTGCGTTTCATTTTCTATGTTATGTCATGATTATGCTTCCGCTATGTTATTATGTTGAGTATTCCACTTTATTTGATTGAGTTATATGTATGTTCATGTCATGGGTCAACTAGGAGCCTCTTGGGGCTCCTTGTCCCGTGTTGCGATCAAGGCATATGTTTGGGTCGTGACATCAAGATTAGCATAGTTTTTCACCCGTAGAAAGATGGTCAGGCTGAGCATACCGTTCAGACTCTTGAGTATATGTTGAGAGCATGTGTGATTTATTTCAAAGGTGGTTGGGATGATCATTTACCTCTCATTGAGTTTGCATATAACAATAGCTACCATTTCAACATTCACATGGATCCGTTTGAGTCACTTTATGGCGGATATGTAGATCGCCTATTAGGTTGTTCGAGGTCAGTAAAGCTGCGTTGATAAGGACAGATTCAGTCCATGATGCTATGGAGAAAGTTAAGCTTATAAGGGAAAGGTTGAAAATAGCCCAGAGTAATCAGAACTCCTATGTGGATGTGAGGAGGAGAGAACTTGAGTTTAAAGTTTATGATTAGGTGTTTCTGCAGGTGTCTCCCATGAAGGGAGTGATGAAGTTCAGAAAGAAGGTGAAACTTAGTCCTCGCTATGATGGCCCGTACAGGGTTGTGAAATGTGTTGGCAAGGTGTCTTATGAGTTGGAGTTTCCCTCATAATTGGCTTCAATACATCTAGTTTTCCATATGTCGATTTTAAAGAGGTGCATGGGTGATCCGACTTTGGTTGTCCCGGTGGAGAGCATAGATGTGAAGGATAGCCTCAACTACGAAGAGATTTCGGTAGAAATACTTGATCATCAGATTCAAAACTTGTGAAATAAGGAAGTGGTTTCAGTAAAGCTTTTATGGCGGAATCAGCATGTTGAGGGACCTATTTGGGAAGCCAAAGTAGATATGATGACTAAATACCCGCATTTATTCCCTTCCGGCTCAGTTTCATCTTGAGGTATCAATTTCCTCCTGAGTACTCTATTCCGTATCATGTTTAGTTCATATGTCCCAGTGTTGTTCATGTTAATGTATGTATGTGT
The DNA here is from genome assembly GCA_018107945.1 of Datura stramonium. NCBI lineage: Eukaryota > Viridiplantae > Streptophyta > Magnoliopsida > Solanales > Solanaceae > Datura > Datura stramonium. Next base: position 220,599 of record JACEIK010001349.1, read on the forward strand.
GATTCATGATTTCAATTCAGTCATGTATTTCGGTCCGGAGTTAGTCACTCCATCAGTTTTCAGATTTGGACGTTCAGTATTTGAGATGTCAGTTTTATTTCCCTAGCTTTCACATTGGAGGATGAATGTTCCAAATGGGGAGATATTATAATACCCCGGATGAGCGTAAGACTAGACTCAAGAATTTGAAATGAGAAGCAGCAGAAAAATCTGAGATATTACTCAGAACGACTTCTGGTATGAGTCGTTGGAGGGTCTAACGACCCATGGGAGTCACCCGTTCTCAGATTCTGCAGAAGGAGACTCAGAGGTATCGGGTCCAGGTCTCACCTGTAGGACTATGTAACGCGTCGCAGGTTGGGGTCGTTAGTTGTCACCAGGGTTCCATAGTTTGATGGTACGAGTCGTAGTAAGTCTCGTTGTGAGAAACAATGAGTCATGGTAAGTGCCCGTGGGAAGGAGTAGGAAACTCTCCCAGTCGAAGTAATAGATAGAACCCACGACTCGTTGGATGAAGGTATCGGTCGTGGTGTAACTCGTGGAAGGTCAAGATGCAGGGTCTATTAGAGGCAGTAAGGGGAGGAAGTAACGGATCATTGTATGGAGTAACGACTCGTTCAGTCGAGTTGTTGTCACAGGACCAGAGAAGGTAAGAAATGATGGATGGAAGTAACAGGTGGATACCATGAGTTATGGTATCAAAGGACAACTCGTGGTATTGATTATGATCACTAATAGTGCAAAATTTCTAGACTTTTCATTAAGGGTATTTTTGTAATTCATCATCTCTAAGGTCCTAAATTATGTAATTTTAAGCTCAGTTAGAAGGGTTTTAAGAGTGTTAAACCTATCCTAAGACTTACCATTAGATGCATGCAAGTTTAGAGTTTTGTCTTGGAGATCAAGCTTGAGGAATTCCCCAATTTTTCTCCAATTTCCTTTGGGCTTTCAAGAGGGAGTGTAAATCAGATTTACCCAAGTATATGAGTCTATGAATGGGAGTTCCTTTCACTGTCATGCTCAAAATTCTTTCCAATTCCATGGATTTCAATTCTAGATTCAAGTCAATGATACTATGGGGTTTATCCCTAATTTTGTGAAATTCTCTGTGATCTATCTATGGGTCAATTCCTTTCATGTATCAAATCATGTCTTATGATCTATGAGCAGATTTTATAACTATTATTATTAATTCATAGTTTCAAATTTTAATTCAATTATGCCCAACTATGTAAGTTCGGGAATAGTAAACTTATGATTCCATTATGATCTTGATTTTCTTAAGACCTAAATTATGATTTATGATTATTGATATGATTTACCTCAAGTATTCATAATTGATTTACGAATATCAAGAATATGTATTTTCACAAGTATGCATTTTCTTCATGATTTATGAATTTATGACTCTTGGCCAACTCATGGGCCCTTACTCATGTATAATCATGTATTTCAAGTGGGATCCATTATGTTATTATTTATTTGGGCATGAACTTCATGAATTATTTCACTATTACAATATGAGCCCTCATGTGCATGTTTTTGGGAGTAGTGTCTAGCACCAAGTAGACCCGACATTCAGAGGTAAACCCCATGGTCTCAGAACTACGTTCCACCGTAGGTATATACACATATATTGTTGGATCCCTATGATATCACCATACTGCATGTCCCTTTCCTGGAAAGCCTGGGACGGTCCTGACCACTTGGGCGAAATAGTGGGGCATCATGTAAGCTCTATCATGATGGTGTCGGTTAAGACGACTCCTCCCACTGTTCCTCATTATTTATTCATGGTTATGTTTAAGTTACTTTGGCTCAAGTTATGTTTTATAAAGTTTCTCTTACAACTATGATTATGATTGGATTATGAAAGGTTTGAAATCTCTTCAGCCTTATGTTTACATTATGATATTTACTTTATGATCATGATGTCCTACTCTTATAAACTCTTATGTATTTTCACTGTCTGTTTTTACATACCTTGCATACTCAATATATTCAAAGTACTAACCGCATACTCTATATTGTATAGTTTCACAATACAGGTACGAGGGATCAGTCTTAGCTGCATCACTAGTTTTACTTTCTCCTCAGGCCTGTCTAGCCAGTTTTGGTGAGTCCTCATCTTTCGAGGATATTCAGTTATCCATTGTTACGTTCTTTCAGTAACAGACTTTGTCGAGCTAGTTGAGGATGTTGTCCCATCAGATCATCAGTTATGTTAGAGGCCTTTCAGACATTATGTAGAAATAATCTTGTAATTGTAGAGTTTGTTTTAGATTGATATGTATGCAGACTTCTGCTTAATCATGTTTTATTATCTCAATTTCCGCTTTTGCATGCTCTTATTTTCTATGTTAATGGCATGGGTCAACTTGGAGCCTCTCGGGGTTCCTTGTCGCGTGTCTCGATCCGGGCCTATGTTCAGGTCGTGACAAACTTGGTATCAGATCATTAGGTTTTGAAGTGTCCTAAGGCGTCTGAAAGTCATGTTATGTAGAGTCTTTTTCATGGGTGTGAAGCGCGCCACACTTATGATGAAGAGGCTATGAAGCATTTTAGGAAATGTCCTTTCTTTCATGATCTATGTCGTGCGATGAAATGTCTCTCTATCCTTCTAACTCATGCTATATGATTTTTCAGAATCATGCCTCCTCGCTGAGTTAATAGAAGAAGAATTAACAATGGAAATGGTCGTGAGAATGGGAATGGGGATGGGTACTAGTAGCCTCTTTGTGTTCCTTATCCCATGTCCCGAACTGGGCCTATGTTCGGGTTGTGATAATTCTTATGAGACAAGAAATTATTCAAGAAAATAACAACTAAACCTTAGTCCCATTGAAGATATGTCCATTGGTCCCAACTCAACCCCAAAAGTTTAACTCTTGAAGGGAGGATTGTAAAAAGAGACCATAATCCATTCCCTCAACTAATGTGAGACGAGAAAATCCCAAACAAGTTTGAAGTCATATATATGAATCCTAAATTACAATGTTTTATTCACACGGCAAATGCAATTAAAACAATCTGCAATATGCATAAAATAGGAAGCAATGCTAATTCAATATGGAAAATAGTGGTACCATAGCATAGATACCAACAACCAAAGAAACAGATGAATCCAATAGCCAAAGAAGAAGAAGAATGAAGAAGGATGAGAAGCAACCAAAGGAGGTGAAAGAAGAAGAAGAAGTAGTACTAACCTTATTGTTACTACCGGCAAATGAACGATTTTAGTTGGATAGCAGCGCCTTCTCCCGGCTAATGAACACTGAGTGATCTTAGCATGTTAGGATCAAGGTTCAATCCTTGATTTAGACGCTGAAGTTGTGCAATGATGTTCATTATAATATCTTGTTCCATGGAGTCTTTTTGCGAATTGAATTTTTCCTGCATTCTGTGTTGCATCCTCTCTTCCATTTCCTTTATTTTTTTCTGCATCATTTCATCAGTCTCATTTGAAGAGGGTCCAGAATCACCCATTTTCTATTTAAAGAGAGTCTTGGATACTCCAAATCCAATCAATCTTACTCGGCCTAGATGAACAGTTCCCATAATTGCTGCAAATACATGAATTGATAATTAACTACCATCTTCACTTTCTTGAGTTTCTATTCTCTACATTTCAACCTACAAATCAGATATAACATAGAGAGTTAAAGTGAATTTCACTGATCCAATTTTTTAGAACAAACAAATGATCTTGATAAACTTTGAATTAGAAAATTTCTTACTATTTTGTTACTCGTATCTTCGCATGAGTCCTTATATTCTTTGTTAAGTTTCCTTCTTCTTGTAGCCATAGAGAATTCCTTATTTGACAAAGAATTAGGACTTTCCTTCTTTTTTCTCTATTCATATACAAGTATTAAAATCTTCCTAAGTCACCAAGCTCATAAAAAATTAACAATACGAGAAAACATTAAACCTCGTGGATGATAGAAAAACTTGTTTTGCCAACAGCATGCAAATACTTAAACTTTTTTCGATTCTCTGTATTAATTTTAGAAATATCCTGCAAATAAATGAGATAGTTTCTATTTCTTTGTATTAGTTTTGGACATATTGAATTATTTTTTTTGGAAATTTTGAAATATAAAGACATATTGAACTTTAAGATCCTTCCTCTTCCTATCAGATGTGAATAAGGCACTATTTTAAAAAAAATAAAGTTTTCTGTAATTTATATCTTACTTGAGCCACGTCAGATTTTCAATATTCAAGAAGATCCTTAAATACATTTTCTAGAAAATTTTGAGGCCTCTTTTCCATTTGAATTTCGTCTTTAGTGTATGCATAGAAGTCATGGTCCTTCAACCAATTTTTATACCTTCTCCAGGCTGCTTGAATTATTCTCAAATCATAATCTTTTCCAACTTCAGGAATGTCATACTTCTCCTACAATTTTGTACAGTTAGGTTAGCCCAAAAGATGTGAAACATTTTCAACTAAAAATCAAAATATTGAGAACTTCAAACCTTGGTATCGTTCCACATATCATCGTGTGTCTTCAACTTCCTCCAATCAAATACATTACTAGGACAATATGTCACATTCCTTGCCTCTGTTCCAAGAAAATTGCTCAACTCTTTAATAATTGATTCAATAGGACCAATTGGCTGGTTTAACTCATTTAGCATGATTAGGTTGTGCTCACTCTGTCTATATACACTTTGCATTTGTGTTCAAACTCTTTTTCTTTTGTTAGTGGAAGGGTGTTATAGCCCAGGAACCCAAGGATCAGACCCGGAAGTCAAACGGGGAAAATCTGCGAAAAATATTGCAGCACTGCAGGATGAGTCGTTAGATGACTCGTGAGGAGACCCCACGAGTCTTCAGGTGGCTCGTGGGAAGGATGGAATGGGTTGAGGAGTTGAGGTCCCCAAGGGCGTGGGAATGACTCATGCTCAGCTGCCACGAGTCGTCAGGTCAACCATGGGATGAGGTTGAGGATTAAATAGGAGGTCTGACCAATGTACCTAAAAGATGGGACCCCATGAGTCGTGGTTAGTCCCAACGATTCGTGAGGTGGGTTTTGAGAAAGCCTATGAAAATTTAATTGAGTATGAGGCAGTGTACTTGACAGGTGACACGACAAGTCATTGCCCGTCCTGACGAGTTGTCAGGTCACCCGTTAGGGTTACCTAGCAATTATTCCCTGCGAATTAGTAAGGGCCTTCTCGTAATTTTCTTAACTCCTAAGGCCTAAATTATGTCATTTTAAGGTCAGAATAGGGTCTTTTAAAGGGAATTAGTCCATGTTAAGCCTCATGTATGCATGCGAGAGTTACAGAGGGGAGTAGAAGGTGATTCAAGTGTTCTTCCTCAAAATACTCAAAATTCCATCTTGGGCTTTCAAGGGAAATTAAGAACCGAGTGTTTCCAGGTATTTAGGGTTTTGAATGGGTTAATCCTTTCACACCCGTGCCCCAAATTCCATTTTAAATTATGAATTCTCTTATTAAAGTCTATCGGGTTTTACCCAAATGCATGAAAATGTGATTTCTCTTCATGGGTATGATTTAATATGGTTTTAATTACTAAAGTTATGACTGATGGGTAGGTTTTATATTATTTTTTTTAAAATCATGTTTCAAGCTTTTTAAATATAAATGCCCATTGATGAAGGTTCATGCAAGTTTTGATTTATGATGGATATTCAATATTTTGAGATTTAATTATGATGGAAAAGCATAAATTCATGTTACCCATATTTATGAGCATATTTTGAAATAATTGAGTATGTTGAAGTATTGGGCGATCCCCACATGTTGATGAATGATCTATGATTTATGAACGAATTACATGATTTTTAAATTTATGACGTTGGCCGATGAAAAGTGGCCTTTTATTCTTGGCTAAGCATGTTTTAGAGGGGATAAATGATAATAAATGTTATCTTTTATCCAATGAATCTTAATGCACAATGTTATTAATTCATTGATGAACCTATATGCATGTTTTTGGGAGCCGTATCTAGCACCAAACAGCCTGACGTTCAAAGGACTACACCGGTGTCTCATAACCACGTGCCACCATGGGTTTCTAATGATATATTGTATTGATAATGATCCCCTCAAATGTGACATCACGCCAAATGCACGAACCTCTCCTAGCAATCCAGGATCGGCTCTACCCACTTGAGCGAGATAGTTGGGGCATCATGAAAGGGTCTACCATGATGGTGTCAGTTATGACGAGTCCTCCCATTGTTCCACATGTCTTATTCATTCTTATGTTTATGTTATTGGCTCAAGTTATGTTTTGATAAAGTTTATTTACGAATATGATTATAAACATTTTATGAATGAATTGAAAGCCTTGATCTTTATGTTTTCTTATGAAGTTTATGATACAAGAATGATGTCCTCCTCCTATGTTTATTTATGAGTTTATTTTACTTTTAACATCCGTTTTACTTACCCTGCATACACAATACATTCAACATACTGGTCGCATAGTTTTTATGTTGTATCATTTTATGATACAAGGTATGGATCTAAGGCTCATCCTCATCCTTAGTCCATCTCAACTTAAACTCTCAGATTGTTGGTGAGTCCTCATTTTCCAAGGATCGTTTGATAGACTTTGATGTTATCTTGTGTTTCAGTATTGTTCGGGTTAGTTGGGGAATGTTGTCCCATCAACCCATCGTATATAGTATAGGCTTTCAAATAATTTGTAGTACTCAGCTTATGTGTATGTCTAGTACTTTCAGATGATATGCTATGGTTACATATCTGTTACAATTTTTTCTTAGTATTTCTGCTTATTTAAATGAGATTAGCTATATACATATTCCATGGGTCTACTTGGGGTCTCTCGGGGTCCCTTGTTACGTGTCTACAATTTGGGTGTACGTTCGGGTTGTGAAAAACTTGGTATCAGAGTAATAAGTTTGGAGTGTCCTAGGGTGTCTGAAAGTCGCGTTAAGTAGAGTCTTTTTCATGGGTGTAAAGCGCGCCACATGTTCGGGAAGTTTTGCAACTACACGCTAGTGCACGTGGTCGAACAAGTAGTAAAGTGGCTTCGGTAAGCCAAGTATTGATCCCACAGGGACTGAACTAAGGTAATAATCAACTTAAGTGTTAATGAACTATAACTTTAAAAATGCAGACAACAATTTAAATAAGATTTTGAGAGTTT
>JACEIK010001349.1:275154-287597 GCA_018107945.1 Datura stramonium
CTCCTACACATCTATAATTCTTTTTTGATTTGTTAAAATTGGCATCTCCTCGACAAAGTATATTTATTAGGATCAAATTTATTTTGCTAAATTAATCTTATTAGCTACGCTTTAAAATCTCCCAAATTGACAAGTAAAACAAAAAAAATTAGTATAAGAAACGAGAGAATGTCATGATTTTTTTTAACCACAAAAGCCCAGGGCCTGGGCATACATTCAATGAAGAATATATTACAAAAGAAGAGGGGGGCAAGGCCTGACCTCTTAGACAGTTTTAGAGAATATTACAGCGTGATTAAATTGCATTATTCTTTTAAACTGTAAAATAAAAAAAGGTTCAACTGACAAAGAAGTTAAGCTTTGTCGAACCTAATTCTAAGACTCGGTAGTTGACTCCTGTCAAGATGGAGAATTCCTTTTGAGATTATAGGGAAAAAATATGTTGTGCTGGAACAAAATAAGGTCATTAGAGTTGGCTCCAAGGTTAGCCAAACCGTCAGCCATCTGGTTTGCTTCAGGATAATAGTGCACAATCCTATAGTTAGCTTGATCCAACATATGAAGAATGGTCTGAATGATATCTTTGAGCTTGCAATTTCTTATATCTTTCTAGATGAGCATGTTCTCTATAATCAGGGAATCGAGTTCCAGGATAAAATTGTTTTAACCATTGGCTATACACCAATTCACCCCAAACATAGCCACGACAACTTCAGGTTGTCGGAGCCGCAAAAGCCATCTTGAGATTAACGATGCATCTATAGAGAAATTGGTATGAATTACTTGCACCAAGTATAGAAATGATCCAAATCAATTCTATGCAACAACTGATAAAGAGTATCATAGTTTAGGATATAGAATCCTAATGTTAATATATTTGTAATAAATTAGTTTGAGATAGTTTGTGATTAGGATATAAAATTGTAATTTTATAGTACAATACATAGTTGTAGGACTATATAAGAATCACCTACTTGCATGAGTTAGATGAGAAGAAAAAATATAAAGAGTTTTTTTTTTTTGCAGTCAATATTATTTTATATCTTCTTCATGGTATCAAATTTTTGGTTCTAGCCTATTTATTTACTACAGGGAATATGATTTTTCGTCACAATATTCAGTGGCGACTTATTTTCTCACCACAAATAAAAGGGATTTCGTGGCGACTCCAAATAGTTGCCTCAAAAAATTATTTCTTTTATAGCAACCTGCATAATCGCCACATGATATAAACTTTTAGTAGCGACTCCACATAGGTTGCAACAAATATGTACCACTGTAAGACTAATTTTTTGTTTTCCGCTCTAGGAAAGTTTGGCTCCAAAAGTTTTGTTGGCGACCTATATTTTATCGCCTGTGGCGACTTTGCCACCTCTAATAAATTTAGTTTAGAATGAAAAAAGTTAAAACGAAAATACTCCCAAAAAGGACTTAAAAAAGAAAACAAAGGAAATTTTTAGGATCAAATATCTTAAAGACAATATTCCACTCGATTCTCCCTCTATAAACTCTTAGTCAGACCTAATATTCACATGATTTCATCCTGAATTGCCATTTTAGAAGTAATCATGTCCCAAACTTGATTTTCCACTTCTTTGCATGCTACATTGGGTTATTTTCTCTATCGATTTCTTAAATTATTATTTTATTTTTTGGGTTTATTGCTTTTTTATTTTTTTTCTCTACTCTGCACCGAAAAAATATACTAGATTTGTAATTTGAAGACTATTGAATTTATATGATTTTGTTTGAAATAGATGCATTGATTTTGTATGTTTTAGATTTTGAGCGGAAGTAGGAGACATTGAAGAGGGTCAAAAAGGTGTTGGGGCTGCCATTTGTGGGTTTTTCATTTTAAGGATTACTGATTTGAAAGATTATAATGAGATTATATATAATTAAGAATAAAAATACTAATATTTAGTGAACTCTGATAAATACAAGCTAGGTCAATTTGTACGACTCTCAGAATTGTTTGAATTTGAGTTTTTGGCATTTCAAGAATAAACCTTTGGATGATATAGAGTTATCAAAACTCTTATTGTTACATTGTATAGATGTATGAATAATCAAATCGATTTGTGTTTGAGAGTTTGTAGACATTTATTAGTCGTGTGTTTTTGAAAATCCATCTAAGAATTTTCTTGTTTGGAGGAACTAGGGTGGGTATAGTTTTGTATAACCATCTGGTATAGGATTTATTAGCAAGATCAATCTGAATTTTGCTGTTAAGACACTTTTTATTATAAGAGGTTTGTTACTCAAGTGGTGGAATAACTCCTCTACACCTTTGGTGGTAGACATTTGGATTTCTTGATTGCTGCTTTTTATTTAGAACTTCAATAGCTAATTCGAGGCATAAAGAAATTTATACACTATGGGGTTATATTTACTTGTGACAGCCGGTAACTTTTATTTTTTATTTTTAAGATTACAAATTTCATATTTTTAAAAAGAACTTACATGTAGATATTCTTTGAAATAATTTGATAGTATAAGATATTATTACATGATGGAGTAAAATTTTTTTACTTTTCGATCAGACTTGAGNTGAGATGAGGAGATATACATGACAATACAAGTCAATATCTAGCCACGTAACAACAAAAAAGGTTGGCAAACAGAAGTAGAAAAGCGTTGAATTGGAAGTTTTGTTTTTTCTTTCATATATACTTTCAAGACATGAGTTATTGGCTAATTGATACATTGATGTTTAAAAAAGATTTACTATGACTAATTTCTAGAGTGATATTAATAACAATGTGTGAGATTGGTAGAATCTTCAAGGCTAACAAATCTAAAACTGCTTTGTCTTTATAAAAGTCGTTCCATTTAATTCTTAGTTTCTCATCTACAAAGGCTCATTACAAGTTGTTAAAAGCTTTTTCCCATCTTAGAAAGTTTTAAAACTTTTATAATCCATTTCATGTTTATATACTACAAATATATATACTTCTAGAATATAAATTATAGCCACAATGTTGAAATAGGTTTTAATGATATTTGATGATGATTTAAAATATGCTTGAAATATTAAATTAATTAGAAAGTGATTGATTAGCACTTGGTACGGTTGATTAGTACTTGATATATTTTCTAGCATAAACCGTGTGCTACTAACTGGGTGTAGATTTCTAGTGCCTTGATTAATTTGCAGGAAAAGGAACAAAGAGCTAAAAGTCTACAAGGATTCTACAAGGAAAGAAATTCATCTTTCTAAGGAAAGAATCAAAGTGTGGGCTGAAAAGGAAAAAGAATATTTGGAATCCTAGAAGGAGTCAAACAAGATCTTTCAAATAAGGAAAAGGAGTATAAAATTTCCTTCTCCTAGTTGAAGACAAACTGGTTCATTCTGGTACTATAAATAAAGAAGTACCACGTCAAGAAAAGCATTCACTCACGAAATACCCTTCAATAAAATCCATCATTCTTGGGTCAATTGGCATTCAAGTCGAAGAGAGCTGACCAATGCTAGAGACTGTCCCTTAATTCTATTCTGTTGCAGTCTAGGTCTAGGAGTCAGCTTGTGGTGAATATGTGAACTTGTTTTAGTTTCAATTGTGTTTTTATTCTCTTGTAATTGTGTTAAAGTTCATTTGGTTAAATTAAGGGTAGTGTATACAGGCTAGGAACTTTGTAAGGGCTTAAGGGTAGGTCCTTGGATTGCGGGAGGTTGCAATTCGAATTTGGCTCGGTGTCTAGTGAAGTTAAGTTGAAATCCTACTAGGGAGTAGGTCGTAGTTTTTACACCCATTCGAGCCTGGGTGGTTTTCCACGTAAAAATTCTTGTCTCTTACTTTAATTTCCACACTTTACTATTTTCTGCTTGAATTAGGATACAACTCAAAGGAACAGAGACAAGTCTGTTCCCGTCACAAAAGATAATTCAAGAAAAATTTTAATTTGGCAAAATAAGTGTTAGACCCAATTCACCCCCTTTCGCAAGTCTAATTCTGAAGTCATTGCAATAGTAATTGGTATCAGAGAAGGTTGCTCATTCATAGGTTTACCCCTTAGAGAAAGATCTGTAAAAATGACTTCCGAAATAACTCTACCTAAGGGACAATCTAGCACTCGACCTCCTTTCTTTTAATGGCCAACATTACAGTCTATGGAAAAATCGAATGGAAATTTATATGAAAGATGAAGACTATCAGCTCTGGCTAATCACCTTGAAAGGACCTCTTGTTCGTACCAAAGTAAAATCCGACGGAACAAAGGTGCCAAAGACTGAAGATGAATTTGATGCTGATGATTTTAGAATGATGGAAAAGAATGCAAAGGCTTTAAAAATACTCTACTTTTGACTGGGCATTGATGAATACAACCGTATCTCTGGATGCTCCAGTGCAAAGGAGATTTGGGACTCTCTCACTCTGGCTCATGAAGGTACGAATCAGGTAAAACAATCCAGAATTGACATGYTTATAAGRARGTATGAACTCTTTRCCATGGGMGAAAATGAGYCGGTCAAGGATATRTTTACYCRATTYRMGYACAWCACAAACGRGCTCAAATCTCTTGGGAAGGAATTTACAACTGAAGAAAAYGTTAGAAAAATTMTGAGAATCATGCYTGCCTCTTGGGAACCTAAAGTTACTGCCAYCRAAGAAGCAAAACAAATGAGCACAATGCAAATGGATGAGCTCATTKGAAATTTGCAAACATATGAACTTAAAAAGARTGACAAAGTGGCTAAGGAATCCAAGAAGGAACGCAGTCTYARCCTAAAAGMTGAATCAGAATCTGATGACGAAGAGATGRAAATGTTTGTTTGAAGGTTCACAAAGTTCTTCAAAAAGRAAAAATYAGAGAAGAGGGAGTCACGCAATAAAAATAARTCATCTGAGAAGGGACAGTTCYAAGGAYRCTTCAAGTRTGGMAAGATGGATCACATGATAAAAGACTGTCCCYTCYTGAAAGAAGAAMAAAGAARAAACTCAAAGAAACARCRGGAATTGGCATCAAAGGCTTTCAAAAAKKCCATRAAAGCTACTTGGGGAGAAACTTYTGATGAGGAATCAGAAGGAGMAGATGGTGAAGGTAATCTGGMCCTYATGGMTAAAMGTGACACAGACTCAGACAAYGACTCCTCCGAGGTAAGTCTCTCTGACCTAAAAACTCAAGTTCACAATCTATCTAAAAGAAAAGTGACTACATTGCTACTTTCCTTGATGGATGAATGTCAGCAAATGAGGTTGAAATATTAAAATTTTTCTCTAGTTTTGAATCTGAATACAAAGTTTTAAAAAGGGAGAAAAATGAATCAGAAAATGCTATCAAAACACTCAATGCTGAAATTAGCAAGTTAGAGGAGACTGTCTCTGTTCAGAACACTGAAAATACTAAGCTGAAGGAAACAGTCTCGTCTCTAAAAGTTGAATTAAATACCATTAAGGATAAGAAAGAATAAATTTGTGAAATAAGCAACAATGATCAAGGTTTACATGAAACCGAAATTGTTTCCTTGAAAAAGGAACTGTGCAAAGAGAAAAAGAAAAAAATTGAGCTTCAAGTAACCTTGAATCAAGCTAATAATGACCTTGCTCTGATGAAAAAATGGAAGAAATGTTATAAAGATTTAACCTAGATAAATGAACATTATAACAGAGCTCGAACTGGTCTTGGCTACAAGAACAAATCTGTTAAATGGGATCAAAAAAGAAAATATGTTGGTTTGGCAGAATATAAACTTTGTAGCCATTGTGGACATACCGACCATGTTAGATATGAATGTTTAGCCAGGATAAAATCTCTTGAGAAAAATGGAAACATTGTTAGATGGATTAGAAAAGATTTGATTTCTCAAGTTTTCAAAAGAAAGGGAACCAAACTGGTATGGGTTCCCAAATCTAACCCTTGATTGTGAGTGCAGGTTGAAGTGAGAAGGAACAACCAATAAAAAAAGGTATCTTGACAGCAGTTGTTCCAGGCATATGACAGGTAACAAAAACTTTTTCTCTCATTAACAGCCTTCAATGGAGGAACTGTGTCCTTTGGTGAAGGAAATAAAGGCACAGTTGTAGGAATAGGTAATATCGATTTGCAAGAAAATGAAGATGAACAACATAAAGTGGGAATAGGTAAGATCGATTTGCAAGAAAATGAAGATGAACAACATAAAATCGGCCTTTTTCCATCTTCAACCAAACAGATAAGTACTCCAGCTTTGAATGAAGAAACGTTTTTGGAAATAGACTCCTTGAACGTTCCCTCAGAACCAAGGCAGGAACTGAAAAATTCAGGGGGAACAAACTCTGAGACAGTGGTAAGTTCAGAAGAAGGAACAGGGGAAGGAACATCATGTGACCCTGTTCCCGAAGCACAAAATGAAAACCCACAAGAATTGATTTTGAGGCCCTGGAAGCACCAAAGTTCTCATTCCCTTGATCAAATAATAACTGATCTGAATAAGGGAATTCAAACCAGGGCCTCCATGAGAAACTTTTGTGCTCATTCAACTTTATTATCTTATATTGAGTCTATCAATTATCATGAAGCCTTGCAGGATCTAGATTGGGTAATGGCTATGCAAGAGGAGCTCAACCAGTTTGAAAAAAGCAAGGTATGACACCTGGAACCATCACTGATAGGACGTAATGTAATTGGAACAAAGTGGGTGTTCTGAAATAAACTTGATGAATAGGGAACAGTCACCAGGAACAAAGCCCGTCTGGTGGTCCAGGGCTATAACCAAGAAGAAGGCATCAATTATAAAAAAACCTTTGCACCAATTGCAAGGATGGAGGCAATAAGAATGCTAAATTTCTTTATTGCTATTATATCTATGCAATTTTGTAAAACTGAGAATCAAATTGCTGATATTTTCACTAAAGATCTTGGTAGAGAATAATTTGAGAGAATTAGGATGGAGCTTGGGTTAATCAAGATTATCTCAATATCTTGCTCATAATCTTCCTTTCTCTGGAAAAAAAAGGGCTTTTCCCAATGATAAATGGATGATGACCGTCTTGAGGGATATTTTTTCATCATTTCTTTGACTTAGATTCTCACATCAGGTCTTATTTTTGATATTAACAAGACACTGGTATTTTGGAAAAGATTGGAACGAACCTGATCACTACAGGAACATAGTCAGGTATGGTCCGAAGCTTCCACTTATTGCTATTACTATTCATGATGTCATCTTACCCGTCACATCCCTATGTCAGCAATCACATCACAGTACATTCCTATTTTACTTTTCCCGGTTCTTTTCCTTTTCCCACTGTGACTTTTTGCCTACTTTTATGTTCCCTAGACTGCCCAAACTCAACTCCCTATATCCTTCTTTCCCTCTTTCTCAACCATAGGAGAAAGAACACAGTGCATACCTTCAAGATTTTGTTCTCTATCTTCACCATGGTCACTACCGAGTCTACCCCTAAACTCACCACTACTACCGAACCTACACCCAGTTCTCCTCGCCCCATGGAAACTTAGCACACTGACTCACCAGATACCTCTATGGACACAGCCCTGACTTCACCACCTCCTCAAAACCCGTCGGTTGGTTCCCCTGAGTTGGATTCTTCTCCTCACATTGATATTGAAACCTTGGTTGTTGATATATGGGGTAGATACACTACTACTCAAAATCCCACTCTATTTCCTCACCGGTTAATTCTCTTGATGGTGTACCTGAGGAAGACGATTTTGATGACCAGGTCACTAAAAAACCACCTTCATTGTCAAATTCCGACAGTCTTAAAGATATGGTTCCTCTTGTCGCTTTAAAGAAAGGTGTCGAAAATGCACTCTGGTAAAAGCTTTTCCTTCAACTCTGGCAATCAAGAAATCTTGTTCTAGTGGACCAGCTTATCGCACCAGGGCCCGTCATCAAAAGCAAGGAGTTGCTGATTTCTCTTTACCCTTACAATCAGATGCTGTGTATAAGCCCAAGGTTAAAGAATTTGGTGAGCGCAAGATTCTCAAAGGTAAAATGGTGATTCCTTCTAAGAATGTGCATATGGTAACCCTTTGGTCAAAGATTCAAGCTCAGGGGTGGGGAGGACTATTTATTGATACTGAGGCAGTGTGTGCTCGGTCTGAAGTTGTTACGTTCTTTTGCCATTTTACATTTTCTTATGATTGTATAACTAGTCGGATTGGGGATGTTATGGTGAATAATACTTCTCACACTCTGAGTAATGTGTTGAAAATTCCCTGCGAAGGTTTTTCTACTTGTCAAAAGAATCGATGGCCGGATCTTCCTCCTTCTTTGAAACCCTTGGACATAGTTCGGAAATTTTCTAACAACCCTTCTATGATGTCCTATTCATAAGTTTTTAAGCATTCCATGTCTGAATATCACAAATACTTGTTCTCCTTTGTGATCAAGAACTTGATTCCGCGCCAAGAGCGTCGTGATGCTGCTTCGTACCTTGATTTAACTCTTATGGAGCATTTGGATAGGGAGTTGCCTATACATTTTCCTTGGTTGATGATTCCATATTTGGTTAAAGTTGCAGATGATGTTAAGCAAAATGATGCTCTGTCGTATGGGTTTCTCTTAACAAAGATGTTTGGTAAGCTTTGTGTTAAGTTCACTTCTCTCGAGTCCTACTCTATTTATGATGCTTTAGATTATTATGAGACTCGTGGTTCTCGTCAAGGAGTTCATGTTGAAGGTCCAGATACTGCACCCCTAGCTGCTCAGAATCAGGTGTATATTGACAATGAGAGGTTGATGATTGAGAATGCTCAGCTTTGCCAGGAGAATGCTGATTGAAGGCCCAATTGACTCGCAATGAGGAGATGAATTCTGCCCGTCATGCTGAACTCTTAACTCTCATAAAGGCCTTGTCCCCAGTGTCCGTGTTACCTACAAATGTTGCTACTACCTCTCTCTCTCATGCCCCTAATCCTTAGTCTGCTTTTGTGAATATCATGAATGGTTTTAGTTGTATGTTAGTTCAGTTTTTGGGATGACTGACTTTTTTTCTATTTTGGTTTGGCTAATTCTAGCAGTGGTTACTATTTGTTTAGTATCACTGATTACCTGGTGTGTTGATTGCTATTGCCTGTTTCTTTTATTTATTTTCATTTCTGCCCTTGGCTTGGTTTGTTCCTTTTCACTGATGCCAAAAGGGGGAAGGTTATGCTTGATTGTTGGTTTTTGCTTAATTGTTGATTAACTGTAAAAAGCGAACATGTATTCAAGCATATTTTTATTTGTCATCATTAAAAAGGGAAAATTTGTTGGAGTAGGTTTTAATAATATTTGATGATGATTTAAAATATGCTTGAAACATTAAATTAATTAGGAAGTGGTTGATTAGCACTTGGTACGGTTGATTAGTACTTGATATATTTTCTAGCATAAATCGTGTGCTACTAACTGGGTGTAGATTTATAGTACCTTGATTAATTTGCAGAAAAAAGAACAAAGAGCTAAAAGTCTACAAGGATTCTACAAGGAAAGAAATTCATCTTTCTAAGGAAAGAATCAAAGTGTGGGCTGAAAAGGAAAGGGAATATTTGGAATCCTAGAAGGAGTCAAACAAGATCTTTTAAATAAGGAAAAGGAGTCTAAAGTTTCCTTCTCCTAGTTGAGGACAAACTAGTGCATTCTGGTACTATAAATAAAGAAGTACCACGTCAAGAAAATTATTCACTCACGAAATACTCTTCAACGAAATTCATCATTCTTAGGCGTTCAATTGGCATTCAAGTTGAAGAGAGCTGACCGGTGCTAGAGATTGTCCCCTAGTTCTGTTCCATTGCAGTCTAGGTCTAGGAGTCAGCTTGTGGTTAATCTGTGAACTTGTTTTAGTTTCAATTGTGTTTTCATTCTCTTGTAATTGTGTTAAAGTTCATCTTGTTAAACTAAGGGTAGTTTATACAGGCTAGGAATTTTGTAAGGGCTTAAGGGTAGGTCCTTGGATTGCGGGGGGTTGCAATCCGAATTTGGCTCGGTGTCTAGTGAAGTTAAAATCCTACTAGGGAGTAGGTCATGATTTTGACACCCATTCGAGCTCGGGTGGTTTTTCAGGTAAAAATTCTCGTCTCTTGTTTTACTTTCCACACTTTACTATTTTATGCTTGAATTAGGATACAACTCAAAGGAACAAAGTCAAGTCTGTTCCTATCACAAAAGATAATTCAAGAAAAGTTTTAATTTGGAAAAATAAGTTTTAGACCCAATTCACCCCCCTTCTTAGGTCTAATTCTGAAGTCATTGCAATAACACAGAATTAAGAAAACAACACGAAAGGCCTCAACACAACATCTACCTTATTAACAGGCAACAACTGTGTCACTTGTAGGCTGTGCTTAAAAGCCTCTATACTCATTCATATGTGTGAACTGAAATATTTTTTCACCCATAGTATTTTTCTAGAGTTTGCACTCGTCCAAAATGGTCTTGTACAACACATGCTATATAACTTTGTTTTGATTAGTGATCACCGTACCTTTTTTATTTATTAATTGGTTGGATTTTTGGGGGATAGGATCAGTCGGTTTGTGAAGGGTCTAAATGTGGGGTTCCAGTTGTCTGTCCTACAGATGGTCTCTTCAGAAAGGACTTTCCAGGAGGTAGTAGAGTATGTTAGAAATGTGGAGGGGATTAAGTAGGATGGCTACTCCAGAATGTAGAAAATAAGGCTTGTAAAAAGGGTAGCTATAATGGCTCTTTCTCTAAGGGCCCAATTCCTCAGGGGTACTCTAGAAGCCTTGTTTAATCAGCCATAGAGGTTTCCGCTGGGGGTTTGCCAAGGCTCAACCAGCACACTTCGAGTTGTGCAGGGAGTGCACCGCCTGTTCGTTTAAGTTTTGGGAGTCATTCTACCTTGTTGGCTTCAGCTCAACATCCCATCATTGACAAGGTATGTCACGAGTGTGGCGAGTATGATCACATTCGAAGGTGGTGTCACAGGTTCGTACAGAATGGTCAGGTGATTCCACAACCGGCTCCTCGAGCTCCAGCTCCAGTTGGTAGGGGAGGTAGTTCATTTAGTAGGGATCATCCTCAGTTTGGGAGGGGTGGCCACCCAGCAGGTAGAGGTGGGGCCTAGCCTAACTGCAGGGGTAGTCAAGCTAGTAGAGGTAGTAGACAACTGTTTGCTCCAGCGCCCTTGCAAACGTACGCGGTCATACAAGTAATACAGTGACCCTTTTTAAGAGCTGGATGTCGAACCCACAGGAACTGGACCAATTCAGCGAATTATCCAGTTCAAGTGTTAACATTAACTTCACAAGTGTTGATTATAGAAATTTTTGGTAAATTCTAATTAAGTTTAAGGGTGATCAGCAAATACTCGAGAAACGATATAAGAAGCAACTAGAGTTAAGGCCTAATAATCATGCAATGCTAGAATTAACGATGGTTCGAGTATGAGAACTTCAATTGTTGTCTCACATAAGTAAAATGCTATGTTCATGGTCTTTTGAGCCTCTAAACCAACAAAGTAGTCACACACCTATATCATTGAGCGGAGATGTGACGTCCTAATTCGTAAGCAATTTAACTACGTGGATGTGGTTTACGGAGTTTGTACCCTTGATTATGGACTTTCGTACCTCTAATCATTTAATCGGACTTAGCTTCACAACTACTTCTACGAGCGGTGAAGTGACAATTCTAAGTCGATATCTAGCTCATCCCGTTTTAGTAACCAATCAAGGCAAATTAGGTATAATTTCTATCCTAACCTCTAATCCTCTCATAAAGATAAGAAGTCGCTCCCTACATTCTCATGTTCTAGCCTAGGGTTACTCTTTCGAGCTTTTACATAAGCTTAACGCATTTGTTTTTATGGTGATCAAGCACAAAAACAACAATAATAAAGAATGTAAGACAAAACAACAACTAAAACTCAAACCAATGAAGAATTCATGCATTTACAATCATATTACGTAGCCTCAACCCTAGAGGAAGGGTTTTAGCCACTCATGTTCGTACAATTACTCAAAAACATAATTCAAGCAACATACTTACAAGAATAATTAAAGGAGAATTAAATATAATCAACTCTAGGGAGAGTTCTTCACTTCTCCCTTCGCTCCTTTACGGTTTCCCAAAGATATTTCGTGATAATGAAATTAGAAGCTAAGGGTTCAATTTATAATAAGTTTGAAAAAATGCAAAATTTGGCCTGTGGTGAAATAGCTCAGTGGCACGCTGCCCATCGCAGATATTTGCCTCTGTGGTACAGAGCTTAACACGGAGATTAGGATCCGTGACACGGAGCAATCGCGCAGGCTCACTGTTTGGTAGCCCCTGCTTATATAAATTAATTTTTTACTTCGTGGCACGTTGTTGAATGCCCCAATGCTTCTCTGTGGCACGGAGTTGACTCCAAATGTCCTTTTTAACTTGTATCATCGTCCATAATCCATCCCTTAAAATTTATCTTCAAGATTAGGACCATTATCTTCACATTGAGCTCCATACATTGGCAATTTCAACCTACAAAGAGAGCTAATCATATTTGTTAGTC